>RJWT010011823.1:0-22960 GCA_004365215.1 Cuniculus paca
AGTTTTTGCAGATTTCAGTCAATAATCAGCTGGCTCCAAGGCAGAGTGGCATGGCACTGGGGCAACACTTCAAGGCAGCAGCCAGAGCAAAAGGGGAAAACTCAAGCCTCTTCTCTACCCTTAAATTGTATACAGGCCACCCCCCCACACCATCTTCAGCGTGGGTCTAACACTCACAAAATGTCCTTGCTCTCCTTTGCACAGGATGAGGATATTTACAAAGTAAGAACCCTGGCTCCCTGCTGAGTCTCTCAGTTAAACTTCTAAACTTCTCAAGTTGACACAATATATTAACCATAAGATGATACAAACATAATAGAGTTGGAAGAAGTAGAAAGTTTGACCCATACTTAAGAAAAAAATAATTAGAACAAATTAACTAATTGCTATGCTTCAGTTTTAATAAGATTTAATGAAAATCGGTCACATTATATTGAGCTAATCATTTTTCCATTTCAATTGAAATAAGTATATTTGTTCAACAAAACATTCTCATGGAAAATAGCAGCTCAGATCCATGCAATTTAAATGTTAGTCAAAGAACTTAGGTCATCTAACACTGTGATTTCTGTTTAAAGTATCAGTAATGGTTCAATTCAGTAGTAAGACATCGATTGGAATATAAACAGGACATAAAGTATTTTAAATTTCACTTTACTGTAGAGATTTAAAGATATAAATAAACACCTTTGAAATGCTTTTGAAATTTACAGAAAAAGGAATGCAAAAAGCAAATGTCCCTAAAGGCCATTTTAACTTTGAGAGATTCATGAAACCAAACCATAAAAACCTGGCCAGAAGCAAATTGCTGGGAGAGTGATGTGGATTGGTATGATTTAGACAAAATTTCCCTAATCATAAATAGAATATCACATAATTTCAAACAAAATATTAACCCAGAGGCTCACGTTTTGTGTTAACAACATGTTAATTTAATAACCAAAATTATGAATTACGTTAAATTATAAATTACATTAAATATAAATTACGTTAAATTAAAATTATAAATTACGTTAATTTAATAACCAAAAATGGGAGTCTTGTGGCAACTAAATGTTTCTCTCTTCGTTTTCACATTCTAATGGATATTAAACCATAGTTCTATACATGAGAAAATCCTCAAGTACAGTTCATTCATGTGTTCATGTTAATGTGACTTCTCATTCATTAACACCTTGCTAAGTTGCTCATAAAAAACTCTTTAAATTCTTGTTGTAAATGTGATGCTAACTGGGTACTCAATTTCCCCTTTTATACTTACCTTTACAAACTTAAAAATTATTAATACATATCCTCAAGGATAGTCATACTGTCTAGCATTTAGAGTACAGTAAAAATTCACAGTCAGAATTTTCTAAGTCAAAATGTTTCCTAGAGTAAACTATCAGATAGAAAAGTTTGTGTATATTTCTAATTGGATACATATCTGTTAAAGATAAGAGTATTGTTTAAGATGATACTTGCTGATATCCTATTACCAATGATTTCAGCAAATAAAAATGAACCTCAAAGTATTGTTTTTCTTCCTCCCTGGTCTTGAAGCTGTTGTCTGGAGAGTGACTATAAACTCTGATCCTGCACTTGCATTGATGGAGCTCCTAGGCATTTGGTTTTGGTTGTTCACAGAGAGCCATTCACAGGATATTTCTTTTTCTAAGAGATGGTCCAATATCAAAGCATCTGATCTGTAAATAGATGTTTGGAAATCTTTTTGGATCTTTTTGGAAATTTGCTTTCGTGGCAGGTTCCCTTGTGATTCTTGTCTGACCTGCATCCAGTTTATTCCTACCAAGATGTTCACTTCCTAGGACAGCCTAAACAAGGGCCGAAGTTAGGTTTGGGTGAGTGAGTCAGATGAGATATAGAGAAGGCAAGACAAAAAAGCACATGGAGTAACCCCAGCATCTGTGTTAGTTACAGATTTCAGAAAGAAGAGGCAGCACATATCACAGGCCAAAGGGAATAGGGCAGACATCAGGGATGCACATGCTCAAATAGAGCCAGTTGGTGGAGAGTAAGAGAGAAAGCAAGAGATGTGGACCTAAGCCTTTATTGGTGTTTAGGGTGGTAGGGAAGTTTCCCATGGGAAATTCTAAGTGGTAAGTTTAAAACAAGAAGGGATATGTTCTATGAAATCTGGCTGTGACTAAGAGGTGGGCACTGTGGCCTATCACCACAGTCCATGAGGGATGTGAGGGGCTGTGGGGATTGGTTGAATAGTTTATATTTTGCCCTCTCATGTTTAAAGTGGTCACCAGGGCAGTCATACAAGTAAACATCCGGATCGAGTACAGTTAGGAACTGAGAAAAAGTAGAAAACTGGAAACTATGTTAAGACTTATTAAACTCTGGTTAAACTTGTTTTTAAAGCAGATGTTGAGCCAAGAACTATTCACTGTATGCTTCCTACATTTTGATAATTGTATTAGCCAATTCTGCTGCTATAATGAAATACCTTAGACTGGGTAACTTTATAAAAAGTCTGTTACTGGTATCTCACATTTCTGAAGTTTCCAGGGAATGGTGCTTCCACCAGCTCTGCTCTGCCTGCTTCATGGTGAATATTAGCAAAATACAAGGACCACCTATGAAAGGGAGAGGTTGTATCTCAAAAAACCAAACCAAAAGCAAAAACAAAACAAAACAAAACAAAACAACACAAACAAAAAGAAGCATTGGGAACTAATTGGAACTCCATAGCTTACTGCCTCCCAGATGGCCTAAGGATTCCTCATTAGGCCCTAACTCTTAAAAATCTCGTCATTGCCACACTGAGGGCCGATCCACCACAACATGAAACCTTTGTGTACAGACTCATCAAAACCATAGCTGTAACTAATGACTATTTTCAGAGTAATGCATAATGAACCTCCTCCACAACCCCTCTAAACAACCTCCAGTCTGCTCATAATAGATATAAAGCACATCTTTGTAGACTGATGTCCTTCTATAAAAGGGTTAGTATATGAAGTTTGTTTTCTCTTCTAAGCATAAGGAAAACCCAAGTTTCTCTCTTCCTCCTTTTTTCAAAATGCTAAATAATGACCTTGAATTACTTTTTTGAAAATCACAATGCCTGCTTTAATGTTTTGTTTGCATACTTAGCAATGTGTCATGATTCACGCAAAGTAAAAAGAGTCAGTGCTGGTTTTAAATATTGGTGAGCAAAACAACTGGTTTAAGATAGTAGACTAGGGCCAGGGATTTAGCTCAGTGGCACAAGCGAGGTTGTGAGTTCTATACCTGGTACCAAGAAAAAAAAGATAGTAGACTATCACCCTGACCAAATGAGTACCTAAAAAGTCAACAAAATTTGGTCTATGTCTAATATGAATATACGATAGGTACGAATTTAAGCAAATCAACCTTCATCAATTTATGTATGGATAAATTTAACATTTTGTGTCTGACATGCATTCATTTAGAAAAATTTAATGTAAAATAGCTTAAAATCAATGAATTCATTTCTAGAAAAGCCAAGATGATGGTTTAGTCTTTTAAAAATTTTGGAAAAAGTTGCATACATGTAATAACAAAATTAAAATCATTTTAATCCCACATTTCCAATTCTGTATTAGCCTTATGATGTTTTAAATTTCTGTAGTGACTCACAGATATCCAGTGGTATTATTAAATTACTACTTTTTCTAAAGAAAGTACATTTCTCAAGGCTTTCTTGTGTAGCAGATCCTGTGCTGTTTGCTGTTTTCAGCAGCTAAAGAACTAAGACAATCATAATAGAGGTGAATATATATATGTGTATATGTATATTTTTGTTGTTGTTTGTTTGGTACTGGAGATTTAACTGATGACCTCGTGCTTGCCAGGCAGGTGTTTGTGCTGCCGAGCTAAACCTCTGGCCCCTAGAGGTGAATATATTAAAGGTCAAATATGGGAAACAAGATTCATGTCATGCAAAGGTGGATTATTTTGAGTTTTAGGAAGCTCCTTTCTCACTTTAATGTGGTAATTTATTGATCAAGATGATCTAATTTAATTGGCTGTTTCCTGTCCTAGAATTTATTGAAAGACACAATGTAAGACTGATGAGAGGCCTGAACATGAAAACACATATTGAACCTCCTCAGGTATAGCGCTTGACTGTCCTTATCAAATACTCAAAGTACTCAATCAAAGATTCTTTTTTTTTAACTGTACTTTGTATAGATGTATACAAAGTATACATATATATAGATGTACTTTGTATAGAATATGTTGCATTATCTTGAGCAAGTAACCATAATTTACTTAGTTCCTATTTTCCCAGTGTATTATCAAGCATATTTTCTAAGCTAAAAGCTAAGCTGTTGTAAAAAATCTGAAAATACAGCAGCTCAAGTGAAATACGTTTCCCTTTCATGTAGCAGGTTAGGGCAGGAAGAAAGTGTGCTCAGCTCTATGAAGTCATGCAAAAGCTCAGGCTAGACTGAGACTCTGCCTGTCTGAATACATTGTCTCAGATCAGTTCAATCAACACCATCTTCCAACATTGAGAAAGAAAGGAATAGAGAATATAGGGAAAATCTTTTTCCAAGAAGAGACTTGCAAAGTTGTATATACAAAATGTTTACTCATTATTGTGGGAAGTTAGCAGTATGAATACATCAGTCTGCATAATGGGGTTAGAAATATAGATGCCTAGGTATCTAGGAAAAGGATTAGAATGGATGTGAGGAACAATCAGCAATCTTTGACATTAATAGGACGGTACCAAGTGCCCCTGAGCCGTTGTATGAATTAAGATGGTTTATTGAGAGCATTTAGTGCAATGTGTAAGACAGAGTAAGGACTCAAGAAACACTATCTTTTGTGTCGATTTGTCATCATCTTTGTTATTAAGGTAAACAGAAGAAGTAGGATATAAGATGATGAAAGCTTTTAATTCTGTGTGGAATAAATAAATGTACTCTTCCAGAGTAGAAGGGAGAACACCTAGGAATTTTACACTATTGGCTTTTTCTCTGTTTGGGATTGTTGCTGTACTCATGCGTTCAATTAATCAAATGTTTTAAGTGTGCCCAATTGAATGGAAAGTCTTTTAAGTGTCTTATTCATTAAATTGTATTTACTAGGAAAAAAAGCCTCATAAGAAAATGTATTTGTAGAGTTCACAGAGAAATAATCCATTAGCTCAAAGTGATCTGGAAAGTATAAAATCACTTTTCTCTCTATTACAGAACCACAAATTAGAACATAAATAAAACACAAGTTATTCTTTTAGAAAAAAACCTTTCTTTTACTTTCTAGATTATTCATACAGGGTTTACCACAAATAATCATTTGGCCACAATGGACCATCAGCCAGTAAGTTTATGCACTGAGCTGGCACCCAGAGTTTTGGAATTGTTAGTTAATTATTCTGGAAATGAAAATTCATCATTTACATTTAAAATCTTTCACAAACACAAATATTTTATAGAAAAAAAAAAGCCAAGATGCAGAAATATGTCTTCGGCATCCTGGAACTGTCTTGATAGATATTTGAGTTTTTTATTTTATTTTTAAAAAATTAAATTATTTTTAAAATATTGATTTGGGCAGCTGGTGCTAATCTCAAATGTAAACCTGAGAAAATATACTTTGCATTGTGATTAACTTGAAAGCCTTCTCCAGTTAGGATGTTGTCTGCGAAGAAGATGGATTACAAAGATAAGCCAGGTGTTTGTGCTCATAAAATTGTGAAATTTCTCTTTTGATTGAAGACAAGAGATTCTATTCCTAATTAGTCAACCACAAAGTATATATTAGAGACATATAAATTATAATTAAGGCAGCGAGAAAAGATGTTATATGCTTTTATAACTGCAATACGTATTTTAATTCTCTTCCCAGTCTAATTCCTTGAGGGAAAGATAGTTCCATGCTGTGTACTAGAGGAAATGTGAACATGGATTCAGGAAATATGGAGTAAAGTTCTAACTACCTTGACCTTGTTATGTTAAGAAATATTATTCAACTCATTCATTGAGAAGCTAATGTGTATTAGGTTCTAGTTTCTATTTTTCTGTATCTAACAAAAAATGTAAGGAACTTCTCATGAAATGCCTGCGTGTGTGTGTGAGAGAGAGAGAAATCTGGACAGGGAAAATGTGTTGCAAGAAGATGGGGAAAGTATTAATATAAACATAAGTAAATGTACACAGTAAAATGACAATGATGACAGTCCCAAGTGACAGAAAGGCAGTAATGGAGAATGCAGTATGATGGAGATGTTATTTTAGATCTGGTGGTAAAAAAAGAAAGTTTGTGACAATGTTTAAACAGGAAATATTGCCTAAGCCTAAAGAGCTAAAGAACTGAAAACTTTTTCTTTCTCTTTTGATGATATTTCAATTGAAAGTTATGAATATTCAAATGAAAGTTCATTATAGAGACCATCTTTTGGATTAAAAAAAAGATTTTAGAAATGGGGACTCATGTAGCTATTAAACTACTTATATACAAATACATGTAAAATATATAAAAATATAGATATTCAAGCTCAAATATTAATGCATGTGTATATGTGTATGTGTTGTTGAACCAATAACCCAAGACTTTTGTTTTAATCAAGTAACTTTCTCTCACAAATTTAGTATCTTTTGGTTTATGGTTGAGACTTCAGACTTGGAAGCTAATAATTATGACAATTTTTTTTAACTGACTCTTATTCCCAAATTTTGTGCTTAAATTTTTTACTACGTATTTTGAACTATAGAAGAAACTAGAACAAATTAATTTGTTAAACAGGTTTTAAATTATAAGCTATAGTTATTAATGTCTTTTAATCATTCTTAAAAAAATAGGCTGAAACAGTAAAGTACAAAGACTTGTTCCTTACCACCTTGTACACATCAACATTAGCATTATTTGTGACTAATTTTCATATAGGCATTACTCACAGGAGTTCCGGTGCAAACAAACACCCTACTGTTTAACTGTTGCTGGCAAGATGTAAGGGATTTCTATCCTCAGGTAGTCTCCCATCACAATCACAGGTCCATATCATAAACAGAGTTCTCTAGCCCTCTCTTCTTTAGTTTTAACAAAATGAGTCTTGATGAGTAAGGGTTCATTATTTGGCTTTAAATAAAAGTTTATTATTACGTTTTCAATGATCTAATTCAAAATTTGCTTATTTCAAATTTCCATAAGGTGGAAATATGCTGTATTTCTTGCTTGAAATATATTTCATTAGTTTTCACTCTTACTTTTTATGATTTATATCTAAAAAAAATCCTTAAATTTAAAATATAGATCATCCAAATAACAAAGACAGCCCAAAATGCTCCCCCTTTCTTCTGTGGTAAGTGTGCTTCACAGCCTTAGCAAGTACCAGTTCCACAATTTGTCATTAAATATACTTTGTGTGTCACTGACTTTTTTGTAAATTATAACCCCCAGGAGAAGTCAATTCAATTTTATCTTTTTCTAATTGCTATAAAAGGCACTTTATATCATGACAAATTATCTTCCCCTAAACTCCATTCACTATGATAAATACAATTTAAAGGGGGAAATGACCAATCATTGTAATGGTTCCTAAGATGGAGTTTCCCCTTCATAATATGCAAAGCCTACTTTGGCTTTAAAAACAATGAATATCAATCTTTGAAAGACAATGCATGTTCTTCTGATGCTTTTTGAAAAGTATTTAACTATCCATTACATTGAAAAAAAGGATAATTGTCTCTCTGTATTACTAGATTAACAGGTGACTATTGCAGATTATGAAGAGCCCAAAGTGAACTTGGAATATGAAGGCTTGAGTGCATCACTCACATGAACTAGAAGCAGTTCTTTCAGGGCATCAATTTTCTGTTTACATATTGGAAAGGACAGAAGCAAACTTGTGATGAATGAATTAAGTTCTGAAATAGTAGCAAGCAAATTAAATGTCACATAGTAGGTATTCGAAAAATAGATATTCTTTATTAAAAGCTATAGCTAGCATTTCAAAATAATATAATCCAAATATATTCATACAAGTTCTGTATTATGAATGCAATTTAATGTATGCCATGGAGAACCAGGACTATAATTTTGGAATGCTTAATTTGCACTCTCCTGAAGGTAATTCACTGAAAGTTTACTGCATGAATGCATAGACAAAAACAAATCTCTTACATTATTTTAGCAAAAAGAATTTATGTTAGACATTCTTTCCTTACACAGATATGAATAAATTTGCTTGGATAATTTTGTAGTTGGAAATATTTGTTTCATTTTTTTAAACTCTAGGCTGCAAAGTCATTACATGAAATTTGTTGTAATTGTTAAATATAAATTGATCTCTGGCTTTAATAATAAAATCTTTATCCTATGTTAAACAACAACACAAATCTGGGATAGTAACTTTGTATACCTGTACCATAGCAAAGTATATTTCTTTACAAAATATATATATGTATATATATCTTTTTTTAATTTAATGATTGTCTGAAGTTCTAATTTTTCCAACCCACCGTTAAACTTTTCAGGCAGCAGCTATAAAATTTCTATATGAACAAGAGGTTATTCTTCAAAAGTAATAATATAATTTTATTAGCTATTGTCTATGTGGTGAGCATTCAACCATTTCAGAGGAATTATGAAACTTCTGTAAAAATAAGCTTTACTAAGCTGACTTTTGTTGATTACCTCCTATACATAACCCATATCATTACAATTTTCAAAGGAAAAAGCAGTAGACTTCAAGCAACTTGTAATCTTCATTTAGCTATCATGCATCTCAAAGGCAATAAGAGCTATATACCTTAATTTTTTAAACATGTTGAATTTTAAAACTTATAATGTTTTCCCTGTTTACTTTTTTATCACATAAGAAGCAAAAATACAAATTTTAAGAATTTTGAGAAGAAATTTTTTTCTGTTGTGTGTAGCCAAAAGTTTAGTGTACAATATGCAACATATCTATAATACACACTTATGGAAAAAGTTTGAATGCATATACTTCCTCACAAAATTTGGGTGGCTCAATAAAGCCATGCAGATCGATCTCATATGCCCTGCCACTACCTTTTGCTGTGATATAACTGTGGAGCTATAAATAATGCCAATGGGCATTTCCATCTGAAGTTTAATGGCATTATAAATGTAAATGCAGTAGAGTGTTACTACACTAGTGCACATATAAGGCACTTTAATTGCATAGGTAATTAGCACTTGCATTGTTCTTTTTCTTATTTTGTTCCACTTGAAATAATTGTTCAGGACCTACTCTGTAGAAGGAACAGATCACATATCATTATAACAATTGACACAAGACTGCCTTCAGGTATGAGACACTAATTAAACTGGGGCTTTACATTGCAAATAGACTTTTTATAACTAATCATGAATGACCATCTTCATGAAACAACGTTCACTTCTTTATATAAGAGTCACATGTACAGCTTTTAATATGTTGCATTAAATCACAAAGAAATCCATTAATAAAGTTTTTACATTTATGTTTCTAAATGGAAAGAATATTAATATGTTGATGCTTTTCTGCAAACTAATGGAGTTTTCATCTTTTATTTGACTAATGACAAACCGTTAGAAATTTTTATTTTCAGCATAATTCGAAGTGCCAGTCTTCTCAGGCAGCGAGGTTGTGATACAGTCTACCAGGTTACACAGTTTTAACAATGGACACTGTTTGATATATAGAGTTCTCAATAATTGGGGTCTGCATATTTTTATCTAGTCAATCTGACAAGGATTCTCAAGAATCTTCCACTTCGATAGCATTAAAGAATCCAGAGAATAGGTAAGAGTTTCTTATGAATTAGCCCACTAAGCAACCTTGAAATTAAGTTGTAAGACAGAATGTGTTGCAAATTAAAGAAAGGAATGCATACTGTGTTATTTGTATCATCTGCTTAGCACATTGCTCCATTCAGAAAGTTTCTTTCTAACTGAAAAACTAAGAGATAATTTTTGTGGTGAGGACAGAATGGTAATAAGAGTTAAGTGTTTCGTAGTGTTAGTGGCTTCTGTTATACAGGTAGAAGGAATACTGCAATATTTTTCAGTTATATTTCAATTAACAGATTCACTGTGACTGTTTCGCAGGTATGCAATCATCTTTACTTAATATGTGTATTTTTCTTATATATTATAATGAGCAAGTACATGTACTATTACAGCAACATATGCCAGAAGTATATCTGATCTGAATGCATTTTGAAACGCGTTGTACATTCTGAGAAACAAGAGGCTTAGAATTACATCAGACTTTTTTTTAAGGACTTTTCTGGATTTAGAAGTATTTTCCTTCTCTCTCTCTTTCTCTCTCTCTTTCTCTCTCTGTCTATCTCTATTTCTATCTCTATCTCTATTAGGGAGAGAAACTAGTGCTTAAATGTGTTCAAAAGAATACTCAGTAACTACTGGAGTTGTGGTAAGACTCAAATACGCATTGTTACACTATCTTAGTATAATAATGAGTTTATTGGTTTTATTGGAGGGAGGGAAAGAGAAAGAAAGGCTTTTATTCTTTCGACGCGTAGCAATGAAAATTCTGTTATTCAAAATTGTTATAATATTAAAAGTATTTATTAAAACCTTTAATCTAATGTAGCATTATTCAATAAAAGTTTTGTGATACTTGAGATGTCCTGATTCTGCACTGTCCAACGTATTAACCATTGAGATGCATTTGGCTAATGATATTCAAAATGTAGGTGGTGAGACAGAGAAATTAAATTCTAATTTCATCTCACTCAATAAGTGTTATAGTTAATTGATTAACTTAATTTTAATTTAGCCAGATCTGGGTAGTAGCTACCACAGAGCAGAATGAATGCCATCTCCAGGTACGAACTCAATGGCTTGTGTTCCAGAGCATTCTTGATCTACTTGGTGATTACAACATGAGAAGATTATTTCTCCCAGAGTAATTATTTTATAGATTTCTTGACAACCAACTTCCACCTACATAACAGAGTGTTTCTGTAAACAGATCGTAAACAATTAGATTAGTTACTAATTTAAATATTTATAGATTTGTTCTTGTTTGGAATTTCCATTTTTAAATGTTAACTTAGGAGTTTTGTCCAAACATATGTGTGTAGAGTTTTTTAATGACATCACTAATTTGTTTTATCTCTTGCTTTTAGTGAGCTCTAGCTACCAGCCATAGTTATAAACCAATCGAACACTAGTTAATGACTTTCTTAATTTATCAGTATTTAAAAATCACTTAATATTTTCTATCCTTATGCTAGCCACTAGTGATCAAAAAATGATTAAGATATCACTCCTGCCCTTGAGGAACTTACAATCTAAGTAGCACAGCATCATAAATAAGCCAATTCATTTTCTGAAGTAGCTTTAATTAACATCAAGCTCCTAGGGAATCCATCTACAATAAATATGAGTTTGCCAACAAGCAGAAAGTGTTTACCACACAATTGCCTTCCTTTGTACATACTGGTTACCACAACCATTGTTAACTTATTACATACTATTTGGAGTTGGCATAAATCCAGTAAGTTTAATTATTTCCAAGGTGACTTTTGGAGATAATAGCCTTATGGAGAAAATTAAAATTTAATTTATTGTGTATAAACATGGACTAAATTACTTTGTGTTAATATCTGCCCAAATGCCTAGACATATTGTGTGTTGTTTTATTATTTCTCTTTTCAAAACTTCCAACATGGAAAGTGTGTCTTAGGAAAATTATTTCTCACTGGGTCTTTATATCTTTTCACTTGCCCAATTCTCCAATTCTGTGTAAGTATGGGTACATACTGGGGAGAAAAAATGTTTTCAGGCACACTACAAGTCATACACAGAAGAAAAGGATGTCATTATGAATAAATCCAGAATTTTACTGTGCATTGTCACTGTATTCTATGTTTAGTTCGGTATTTAACACATAGTTGTTGTATTATTATTTTAACTATTATTTAAATTGAAACTTGGCAATTGGGAGTTGAACCTCAGATTTCTTATGTTTTCAACTATTGGAAGTAAGTAGAATACCTGAAGTAGTTGGGGAAATCTTTTATATCTTGGTTCCAGGGTTCCACAACCAGAATATATATACAGATATATGTTCTGTATATATATTCATTATGAAGTGAACTAGCTTTGTTATCTTTGAGATAAAAGCCACTATTGCAACTGCAGTTTTTCTATATGCAGTTAATGATCTGATTTTAAGCAAATCATTAGTGAGGTCAGTCCATTTTAATACCACACCAATAAGGTACAAAATAGCCCTAAAGGTTTAAAAATTGATTTTTATATTAAGTTCAGCATAATTGTAAGTTTTATGATTTTGAAACTACTATGTCCTATCTATCCTATTTCTTTAAGTAATAATACTTTTTACATAAGCTAAATTGTTTCCTAAGAGTATTACTTCAGCTAGCTATTACTTACCTATATATCTATCTCTATTAGATGTAACATTTTTCTTTTAAATTGAATAATTTTTAAAATTCTCAATCATGCAGTATTTTGATTAAAAATTAGAGTGTAAGATACAAATATTAATGCAAAACCTAATACATAAATCTTGAGGGAGCCCACCATATAGTTCAAAGCACCTAGAATATTGAAATATTAAATACAATTTAACTCCTTATATTCCTTTTGAAAGGAATTCTAGAAATACTCTGTTGTCTCCACATTCCATAGCTTCATAAGTTATTGACTTCTATAGATTATTTGAGAGAAAAGTCTTGAAATTGATGTTTTATTCTACAAATGTATAGAATATCTTAAAGTGAACCTCTCTGCTAGGCAGCTCTTCTACTTGACTCGAATAATTAAACATTGCATTTGTTTGGGGTGTTCAGTTATTTAAAAGTCTCATGCATCTGTTGTTAAACGTTTTAGCCTCACACCCAGGCTTGACTGTGAGGTTAGACTGTGAGATTAGGCGGGTGCTTCTGTCTGCAACACCTCCCCGCCAGCATCTGACAGATGGTAGAATGAGACATAGGTTGCTGAAGTGATTTTCTCAGAGTTATACAGTTGGAGAATGCTAGAGCCAAGCCAAGCATCCGACTCCAGGTCTGTTGCTATTTTTATTAAACTATAAGCCTGAGAATATACTGCAAGTGCATCTGAATTTTTCTGTTTAAATTATAACTTTATGCATGCCTGTACCAAGCTTATTTCTTTTAGATCTTTGCTGGAACTCCACCAAGAATATATTTCATATGGTTGCTAATTACAAGGCATAGATCTGTTCATGTAGAGTAGCATACTACCGATTTCAACGTGACCCAGTTACCAAAACTACAAATATAATAATAATTTTAAAAAGCTGTAATTTTCTTCCTCTAATTTGCATGGGTCATTAATTTTAAAGTATAAAATGACTAAATTATACTGAAAAACTTTAAATAGAGACCAGAATTAATGGCAACTACTTGGTTGGACTCTCGAAGCTATTGACAGTCACTACATTTTATTGTTTCATGTAGTGTATTATGATAACTCAAGCACTTAGAATCCATGCAAAGAATATGTTTTAAGCTTTAATTGTCTAGATTTCTGTATTATGAGACTAGTCATTCTATGATATTTATATTACTGTGTCATATTATAAACATTTATTATCTATTCTGAACTTCTCAATGCATTATAATTCAAACTAAAATGGATATAACAAAGTTTATGGAATTCCTATAATTCACCAAAGTAAAAAAAATGAAAGTGTAAGTGAAAAATAATATTTCTGTACTGAAAAGGAAAGGCAGTAAGTGTGTTATCATCATTACTGGCCATCTTCACAAGAAGTCTTATTAGTCTAAGATTCACCAAAAACAGGTTTTGGCTTTTTTTGGAAAATAAAAGTTTGCTTTACAAATCATAATTAAATGTTCTATATACATCATCTACAAGACAAGAAGAAAATAGCAAAGCAAAGGACAAACCATGTAAAAACGAAGATATGCATGAAAAAATAAAATGAGGCCTCTTATTTCTACTGTTAGAAGGAATCATGGCAATTATTTTATTAATCTCAAAATCTAATACAGGAATTGCCGCCAGACTCTGCCAAAGAGTGTGACACATCTGTTTGAGTTTGGCTGGAGATAAGTTTATTCCCTCATGAGTTTAACCATGTTCTTTTTATGTATATCTTATTGTTAGCAGGATTTTTCTCATGATAATCAAAAAAAGCTTTATTGTAAACTTCTGGAGGAAACTACTAGCCTAATTCTTCTATTTCAATCCTTCTAATATTTTCTTACAACTATAATTCTCCTTCTATAGCTTGTTTTGCATAGGCAAATCTTATGCAAATTTTCAGTGATGGATTTACAGCACAATTCCAGCTACTTTATTTCTCTTCTATGGAATGAGAAATATTTTATTTAATATGATACCTTGTACTAGGTAGGCGAGGGAAGCTTTACAGTCTACCCTCGTAGCTTGAGACTCAGGCCTGTTCATAAAAGTTACAAAGATCAGACTTAGGAATAGGGTTTATTTCACAAAAACACAGCAGTTTCACAGAACAAAAGCAGAAATCCAAGAAAGTACGTAGACTGGAAGTGTTTATGTCATTTTAAGAAAGAGTGAAAAATTACAAAAAAATGAAGATGAAAAAAGCTACTAGGACTTCTGTGGATGGGAAACATTTGAAAGACTTTATTTATTTATTTATTTATTTCTGGTATTGGAAATTGAACTCAGGGCCTCGTGCTTGTCAGGCAGGTGCTTTTCTGCTGAGCTATATCCCTGATAGAGGGATATAGCTGCTTGTGTGTGTGTGTGTTTATAGAAAAATCTTTTAAAAATAAGGGTTATTTAAGTAAGAGTTGTTATTTAGACTAAAATATATAATGCATATATATTTTTGAGTCTATATACATATTATTCTCCTATATATTTAACATATATAAGGTAAGATTTTATATTTTATGTGTATATCTATATTCATGTCTATTTATCTATATATCTATATCTATATATATATATATCTATCTATATATATCTATATATATATATCTATCTATATATATATCTATATATATATATCTATATATATATATATATATATCTATCTATATATATCTATATCTTCACAATTTGAAATTTACACTTTGCTCTAGGGCAGAAAGGGAGAAGGCAGAAAGCTCCTCAGCCATCTTGTATTTGTTCGTTATCTTAAGCTCAAATTAATACTCATACCAAAGTGGCATATTGTGAGGGGCTGTGTTCTGGTCCCCTTTAACTCTAACATGTTCTGGAAAAGAGCTTACTGGATGTTGCTTAGCAATAAAAAATTAAAACTACACATTAAATTTTCATCTCTTAAGACAGCCTCATGCCAAATTGATAAAACAAATTTTATATATTTCATTTTTTACTCAATTGAAGCTTTACCTTTACTGTCTCAGTTACTTTTCTTATTGCTGAAATAAAATACCTGCTACCCAAATTTAAAAAGGAGGGGTTTATTTAGCTCACAGTTTATAGAGGTTTCTGTCCATAGTGGGCTGTGTCCAAGACAGGGTGGTGCATATCAGAGGGGCAACAATTCATGGTGGTAGAAGACAGCAAAAGCAAACAAGGAGAGAACCACACAAGCCTCTTTCTGTCCTTTATACTGTATCTAGTCTACCAGGATGAAGTCAATGCCAATCAATCAACAGACTGATCTAGCAAATACCCACCCTTAATCCCAGCACCCTTATTCACAGCACTGCACTATGAGTCAATCACACATTATAGATTGAGTCACTTCAGAAAAAACTCTGTGACCCCATGAGGCTTTTGAGAGACATCTGGACACAAAACATAACATTAACCTTTTAAATTATTTTCCTTTCTGTCAATTATTACAGCTTTAATATATTTTAATATCCCAAATATTATCTAAATTTGCAATCTTCATTCATTTGAGAATTTAAAAAATGTGACAATTGAGCTGTTATTTAAATTATTTCTGACCATGACATGCTGTAGAACCCAACTCTGAATTCTTTTTATAGTAATTACAAGAAATATGTAAGGAAGAAGAAGATAAACATAGAATAAAAACAGAAACAGCCAAACAGGAGGATTTCAGAGATAATACACTGGATATATATTGGAAAACATCAATCAAAGGCATTGTGAATTAGAATGATAAGTATATAGGAAAGAAGAAATCCTTCCCTTCATTTAGTTTCCTAGTTAATAATTAGGCACAGTGAGTGATTATGTGGGCACTGAGCCCATTTCTGAGTTCAAGTCCTGACTTCAAAAAATAATAACTGTGGCATCAAACAAGAGATTTAGCCAGGTGTGGTGGTGCACTCCTGTAATCGCAGCACTTAGGGGACTGAGGCAAGATGATCCTAGCAAGTTTGAGAGCAGCCTGGGCTACAAAGTGAGCCCAAGGCCAACCTGAACTGCATAATGAGACCATGTCTCAAAAAGAAAAAAAAAAAAAAACCAGAGAGAGATTTAACTTCTCAATATCTTTTTGTCTACCTGTAAAATGGAAATAATAAATATTCCTCATAAAATTGTTCAGAAGATTGCATCAATAAGACTGAAGAGGTAAGGCAATTGCTTAGTACATGGGTGTTATATTAGCTTTTCCATTTTTGTGATACAGTACCACACACCACAATTTAAAAGAGGGGATATTTAATTTGGCTCACAGTTTCAGGGGATTCAGTTTATGCTTGACTGGCTCCAAAGAAGGCACATCATGACAGAAGGGCATACCAGCAAACAGAGAAGGGTACCAATGCCAGAAAGGCAGTAGCCAGGGGTGATATATAGTATTTCAGGTAATATATTCATATAGTACTACGTAGACACATGTGGAAGTTTTACTGAACTTTCAGGCATTTTTAAGTCAATCAAATTGATACAATTAAGGTTAACCATCACATCCCACCCCTTATCGACTTGACACCCAGACATGTCTCTTTAAATCAGTACCTAATCTCTAAATAAATTCTACATGAAACTCATAATTCTGCTTAACATGATACAACTGTCTTCCATGCAACTAGAAATGTAGTAATCCCTTCCAAAACTGTCAACAATCCTAGAACTGCTAAACAATTCAGATTCAACTCTCCTCTGAAATCAAGGTAAACTCTTGGCTGTGAAACTCTTTAAAAATTACGAATTTTTTAAAAAGTTATGTAATCCCAAGATACAATGGCAAAGAGTGAACATTTCCATTCCAAAAGAGAAGAATAAGGAATAGAAAAGAATAGGATCAAAGTAAGATCAAAACCCAGTAGGGCAAATATTAAATCTTGTAGCTTCATGTCCAACATCCAAGGGAAATGCCTGTAAGGTGTGAGTTTCAGAGGGCTTGGGTAGACCCAGACCTATAGCATAGCTGATTGTAACTCACATAACCTCTCTTTTGGGCTATATCTATCCTTTGTAGACATTCCATATTCCTGGTGTCTACAATTTCTAGGCTCTCTACTGTACCCTTGGCTTCATTCCCATAAATTGATGCACTGTGCTCTCTGGGACTCCTTGTCTACCCTCATAAGCCTTCCTTATGTCAAATCACAACTCTTACATTCTTCAACCTATAAAACTAGCGTCACCTGGACCACACCAAGGTCTGCTACTGGCTTGAGCAGTTGTTGGAACCTTATGAACCATGACTGCAATAGCCTCTTAGTGTCTGACTGCTGAGTTCCGCAAAATAAATTCAGGGAAGCCCATTCCCTAGGAATTCCTTTGCAAGCAAGTCCCAGGGACGTCCTTCTCAAATGAAAGGTTTATAATTTTGCACCTTGATATTGTAATGGGTTGAGTCTTACTAATTTCTGGGAAGCCCTCTTGGCATCTTTTTATTTTACCCTTGCACAAAGTACTTGTTTTCTTCTTAATAGTACCAGTCTCTTTAGCAGCCACACATCCTTTGGCTCCAGAATTACATGTAGTTTCTTCTAGATGAAAATTTTAACTTTTTCCAATTTTTCTTATATGATCCAACCTCCAAAATTCTAACTATAAATTTAGCTAAAAGCAGCCAGAAGTAGCCCCAAAGCCTGAATGCTAGGCTGCTTTGAAATTTCAACCACTAGATCAGTTAGTTCACCTACCTTAATCTCAGTCTTCAGCAGTCTCTGGAAAAGGCAAAATGTACACAAGTTTTCTGCCAGCACATGACATACATGGATTCCAGTTCAACTGCCAATGAAGTCATTCTTCTCAACTAAAATCTCCTAAGTCTAGTTTTTGTTGCCCACATTCCTCTTAGCATACTGATCTTTTGAGCATTGACTGGAATCAACCTAGAAATCTGCTTTACTAGTTTCCTGGATGTTTCTTAAGCTAATCAAATTGATGCAGTTAAGGTTAACTATTATAGGCTTCCTTCAATAAATACTAGTTACATCCTTCCTTATCAAGGGAAGGCCTTTTGATATATTTTACCATTACTTTTTTTTTCTGTATGTTTTCATACTAGCACAGAGGTATGAATCCATGAGAGGAGATTTGCTGGAAATGAAGTCTATTCAGGTAATAGCTACTTTGCTTAGGACTTGATGAAATGAGTCTGGATGCAAAAAATGGAGGATTTTGCTCTCATGGCTAATGCCAACTTGGTAGAAACCAAGGCAGAACTTGAGATATTTATAGTAATGATACGTACGAGAGTTCTTACTCAAAGACATACATCATTTAGAACATGTCCATGGCAGAGATTAGCCATATGACTATGTAAATTGCTTAACTGAAGTAAGTTCTCTGCATCATGCACTCCTTGGAGTGACTGAAAAGATACAAGCCATTGTGTTCTTGTAATGCTTGCCAGCAAGCATCTCTTTAGCCTAATAAGGATTGCATATTGGAATGCAATTTTGACTTTTTTTTTGAGGGAGTGAATTTCTGCTAAAAATGTATTCCCCCAGCAGTTTCACTGATACCATAATAGATAGTGAAGGATATAAAGGGATACCACTGTGAAAAGTTATTTTACCAGGTAGAAACTTGCAAGAGGACTTATATTTCAAAATGACAGTTTCCTAAAACTCACATCAAAAAAATGTATTGAAGAAAACAGGTTCAGAAGTGTAGCCTATGGAACTGTATTGCTTGGAACCTTTGCCAAAAATGATAAATTTTAAATGTCTGGGATTTTTATTTCTCAGTAGAGCTTTGTACACAGAATGAGTTGTTAAAGTACAATGGATGAAGATACCGATTACTAACAAATTTCCCTAACTAAAAAATAATTGTATGTTGTTCCACTATTTATCAGCAAACTAAGTCATTTGATGACTATGTTTTATTGGGGCCATGTATTATGCCCTTAGTCTTCAGAAGTCTATAACATCTTAGTCAAAAACTAGCATCATATATGTATGTTTGCCACTGAAATATTTTTTCAATGTCATGAAATTTCAAGCAGAGATATAATTTGAAAACTCACATACTTAGACGTTGAGATAATTTCTGAGTGAGATAAACTCTTTAATGTTATTTTCACTGTTAGAAATATTTCTTAAAACATTCAAAAGAACTTTACTTCTTAAATACTATATTTTTAAATTTTGATACTGTTTTCATTAAATCTAAAATTTAGCTTAAATACTTTGTAAATACAATTCTTTGTTGTCAATTAAGAATTATTTATCAGCCTTTTCTTTCTTGAGCATTTTACAATTTATCTCCACCGCTGGTTTGGTAGATTTTTACTAATGTTCAAACTTCATGAATAACTAGTCGATTCTTTAATGATGTTTATAGATACCCACTCTTAGAGAAAAATAGAGAAATTTGCCAAACAGGAAGCATCATGTAGTGCTTTTTCTTTTTTTTTTTTTTCCTCCAACCGCATCCCAGATCATCCCCTTTTCTCATTTCACAGTAGTTTGTGCCGTGAGAACCAGTCCTGGTACTTTCTTGGTTAGTTATTCTACGTTATTTTATAGCAATAAAATAAGACACCAAGTTGCTCTGTAACATATATTAAGTGGCTTCGGACCTATCTTTCTTAAGCATTTAATTAACAATTGAAGAAAGATATCAAAAGGCAGAAGTGTAATTCCAGAAAACAGGAAAAAAGGTAGTTGCAATTAAAGAAATTATACTGAAATGTGCTTGATAACTAGTTTTCCAGAGACACAAACTTCCTATTTAAGAATCTCGGAAGTAAAATTTGAGAAAATAAACATGGAAATGAAGTTGTTTGCAAAGGAAAGTAAGTTGAAAGAAACAATAGTGTGTGCATACATTTATATATTTCTATATATTTATAACACATGAGATGTGGCAATAAAATAAAAGTTGGTCTTCTACCTTTGTGTTTCTCAGGTCACAAGTTCGAACTCATAGCAAGTTCAACTCATCCTTGACATAAGATAATATGCAGCAAATTGAGAAATGGCTAATATTGTCAGATCTGTCATCATATGATCAGTTCTTCATTTGTAATTTCGTGCTTTGATTTTTGGTTTTGAAAACCAACACAAAATAAGACATTTTAAAAAATACTTCCTCGAATTTCATTTTCTTTTTCAGTTTTGTAATTTTTATTACTCCATACTAGTAGTGGATAATAATTATATTCATCATGGGGAGTTGGAATACATATTTAATACATCTTAACTTTTGTACATCTCCTGCCCCTCCCCCCTTACTCTATCACTTAGTCTCCTTTCCATTTGCTAAAGTTCTGTCTCTTTGTTTTCTATTATCTGTATTTCACTTTGCTTTTTAAATTATTCCTGCTTTGGGTTTTTCATATAAGAGAAACCATGACATAATAAGCTTGTATGTCTGATTTATTTCACTTAAATTTACAGTCTCAAGATGTTTCCATTTTCCTACAAATCACTAATTGATGCAGATGTGTACTCCGTTGTATATAAGTACCACATTTTCTCTATCCATTCAACTGTTGATAAACATATACAACACTCCCAAGATTTATTGATTGTGAGTTAGGCTTTTGTAGACATGGGTATGCATGTATCTTTGTAATATGATGTATTTAGCTCTTTCTGGAAGGGGAGTAGCTGTTGAAAGAAATATCTCTGTTAGTTTATTTATTTAAAGCTATACTAGGGCTGGAGATTTAGCTCAGTGGCCTAAGTACCTGCCTGGCAAGCGCGAGGTCATGAGTTCGATCCCTGGTGCTGCAAAAAAAGACAAAAAACAAAATCTCAAAAAAAAGGGCCTGGGAGCTAGCTCAGCGGCCTAAGTGCCTGCCTGGCAAGTGCGAGGTCGTGAGTTCAATCCCTGGTGCCGCCAAAAAAAAAAAAAAAAAAAAGCTATACTATAAATTTAGGGGCACGTTTAAACAGGGTCACTTCTCTTATTTAATGATTGATTTTCTCCTTTCTATTACTTATGCCTTTTTTTTTCTTATTTCTTCTTTGACAACACAAAGTCTGTGATATTTAGATTTATTCTTGTTTGAATACACATGCTATTTTAAAGATAAAATCATTCATACGAAGTTGCTGTGGATCAAAATTTCTAGAAAATGTCAATGGCTTAGTATTCATAAAACTATTAAAGCTATATACTTTTGTTCTTTTTAAAGTGATGTCATTTTTAGTGTATGATTGAACGAAGATATATGCTCCATTTGTTGAAGATCTCTATTTCAATGAACACGTTGCTGGAAAAATTGGCACTAGATTTTTGTTTTGTTTTGTGATGGGTTTTCACTATGTAGGTCAGGTTGGCCTCAGATTTGGGATCTTCTTGCCTCTGCCTTGCAAGTCCTAGGATTTCAGTTGTTCACTTCCTTGCCCAGAAGGGGCTGGATTTTAAATACATTCTTGGAGGCTTTCTAGCATCACTCTTCAAAGTACAGTACTGGAAGCAGCAGAAATTTTGTCCTTTTGGAGATTATAGAAGTACAGAATCTCAGCCTGAGATCTACTGAATCAAAATTGGCACTAAAAAGTTTCCCAGGTGATTCATAGGTGATGTTAAAATTTTGGAAGCATTGCCTTAGCATATAATGCATAACTCTGAATATGACATTGACCAAATATTTAACATGAAATGTGGAAAAATGTTCCTAAGTGAAATAATCCATAGACATCTGATCAAAGTAACAAAATGATGAAAAGTGTTATAAAATTTCAAGGATAGAATCCTTCATGGACCCCAGGAAAAAGTATGAAGATGGACATTTTCTAGGATAATTTTAGTCTTTCTTATTTGAGGGCACTTTGAATTTTCCCTTTATTTTAATAAAATACCCTAATAAAGCACATCATTTCGAAGAAGATTCTACATGTAAATGAGGCATATTTGAAGAAAGTCTATGGATTTCTCTCTAGCTTATAAACTGCTATTTTACCTTAATTGCTACCATTTGTCAATTTCATTAGATAATATCATAATGAGTGCACAAAGGGAGCCACAAGAAAATCTCTGTAGCAAATGATGTGTATGTTTTGTGTATTTACATATGCCAATAGCAGAATGTTGTTCTCTATTTTGCTAAATTACTCTCTGTGTGCATGTGTGTGTACACTCAAGTTTGCAAAGATCAATCTTCAGTGAGGTTTCAGTTTACATCCAATAGTAGTACTGAACTGACAAATGAGTTGTTGAAGCATTAATTCACAAAATAAAAGAATTGCTCATGAAAGTTATAGGGAGAAAAATATTGTGCTTTTATGGAAATTTTTCATCTACATGCATTTGTTCAAACTTATGCAGAATTAACTCTGCAAAAGTTATGTTACAAACTTTGGGCCACACTTAAAACAGGGTCACTTCTGTTACCTAATGCCTGGTTTTTCATTCTTCACATTTCTATAGACCTTAGCTTTTCCTTATTTCTCCTATTTGAAATCCCATTGACCATTTGTTAATCATAATCACAGATGTGAAAGGGTTATAAAGGACAGACAAAATGAAAGAAAATCAACAAAATTTTGTTTCAAACAAAAACATTTGGTGAAAGAGCTAAGACTCTCTAGAAGCTTACCACAACAGTATTTACTGTGGAACAAAATTTAGTGTGAAGTCGACCAACTTTGGAGCCCCTCAAACATAATAGAAGAATGAAGTAGAGAAGTAT
>RJWT010011824.1:0-22955 GCA_004365215.1 Cuniculus paca
TGGTGTTTCACTGACTCTGCAGGCCTAGGGCCAGTGGTCTGATCATCTGTTCAGAACACAGCGGTATGCAGCATGGCGTGGCGGGGGGGTGTCTTCTTCTGCGGGTGGTAGTCATTGTTGATTTCCCATAGTCTCTTTCTGAAGTCCTACATAGTTTTGTTGGGTTGAGTTTTATTCTCTTTTGCTTTGTTTATGTTATGCCTGGGGGCATGAGCAGCTATTTCAAAGACAGTAAGATATATATATGGTAGTCATTTTGAATTTACTATTTTCTTGTTTTGCAGTCTTTTATTGTATCTATTGTTTTGTTTTCACTGTTTCTATCCTATTCTGTCCTGTTTGATTTTTACTATGCCCGAAGGTATATGCAGCTATTTTGAAGACAACAAAAGGCATTATGGTTAACTATTGGTCATTTTGTAATGTTGTTAAGTCCTGTATCACTTACTCTGGTTTGTTCTGATTGGTTTTATTTTCCTTGGTTTTATTCTCTTTAAAAAAAATAAAAATAAAAACTGATGATATTCATTTGAAGTACCTTGATTCAATCTAATTAACTATATTAAAAAGGAATGTGTGTTATATTTAATATGTATTCATTTTAGTATGACAATGTAAACAGAGTTTTTTACAGTCAGGCACACTCCTGCAATCCTAGCACTCGGGAGGCTGAGGCAGGAGGATCCTTCCAAGTTCGAACCAGCCTGGGCTACAAAGTGAGCCCAAAGTTAGCCTGAGCTGCATAATGAGACCCTGTTCAAAAAGTTAAAAAAAATTTTTTTTATATATATATTTCTTTACAAAGTAAAATAGCATACAATTCCTTTCTTTTTCTGTAATTGTTTCTGTAACTGCTTCATGTTTTGTTTGGTTTTCTATACATTTACAATTGTATCTTCCCACATTTTCTAACAGTTTAAGTTGCAAAAGACAATTCAATATAACTTCCAAATAACTTGTTTGGTAAGCTTGGAAATTGTTTTATTTTTTTCTCTGAAGACTTCTTAAGAGGATAGGGTCCTCTGGACTGATTATTTCCTAGACTTGGTGAGACAACTGGTATCCTGAGACTTCTCTTGACTGTTACCTTAAAATTCTTTTTGGGTTTTTCCTATTTTTATTTTTTATTTCCTAAGTAACAGGCTTCAATAGTCTTTCCTTCCTTGGTTTATCTCTGCCCCTCCCCAACCACGCACCTTCCAATGGCACTGAAGAGAGGGGAATGATACTATATTTTGCCAAACCACATGCTACATATATACAACACTGCACTCCAAGATAACAATGGCCTTATTTGAAATTTAACAGAACTACTTAATAAATACCACATCCACTTGTATACGTAAATTAATACATCATCATTTAAATACCTGGAAAATTTTATAATTTTAAAGTTTACAGCATTAATTTTAAACACAATTGTAAGAGTTAAACAATAACACCAACAGTTAGTTTAGCTTTAGCCCCAGTCCAAATTAATACATATTTTGTTAAGGGCTCTTTAGGTTCTGAATATAAATTGTTACTAATATTTTTAAATTAATCTAGCATGTAAAAAGATCTAAAAGAAAATGTAGTCTCATAATAGTTTTATAACCTTATAACACAGTTATCAACTGAGAGAAAAAGTATTGTAAACTATTTTCAATCTTGAATCACCCACCTATATTCCACCGCCTGTATTTTGCATCATCAAATTGTTGTCTCAGGACTAGGAAATCTATAACATCGGGCATATCATGGTACCTAGTTACAAATAGAAACAAATTAATTAGGACGCATACTTAAAAGTATCTAAAATATATACAAGTATCTCTGAATCTTAAAAAACAAATCTTCAATACTAAGAAATATGTCTCTTTCAATGGTCCTTACTTCATAGTAAATGATCCACCAGTCAGTTTACCAGTATCAGGATCTAAAAAAGCAAGTTTAAGGCAACAAAGGGTAGGTAATCCCACTTCATATTTTATGCCAACTATTTTCATCAGTTCTTGTTCCTAAAATAGAGAAATTAAGAAATTATCTTACAAAAGAAACCCTAAATTTGTAACATAATCCAGAAAACATTTCTTGGCTTTAATTTTGATCTGAGTGATTATTCTGTATGTACATGTAAACATTCATTGAGCTGTGTCCCCTTAAGATCTATATGCTTTATAATCTGCAGGTTACATTGGAACTGTAAAAAAAAAAAAAAAACCGTGAGTTTTCTACCATTCCAAAGAGCACTAGATAATTCTGAACTATTGCTGATTAAGTCTAGAGATAATCAGATTTATAAATATTCACACTTTAGGACTTAAGTGTTGCCTAATATTCACTGTAACTAAATTTTACACCCAAAAAAACCCCACTATTGGGGAATATAAATTGTCACTTTCTGTTCCTTTGGTTGAGAAATGCCTATGTGCCAGGACTCCTTCCACTAGAAGTGCGTGCCTGAAGTTTCTTATGGTGAAAACGATTTAACACTTGATAGAAGTCTCTCCACAATCCATGTCTCTTTTGTTTTAGTAATAAGTCAATACTATACCCGTAATTCCATTTTATGCCACGGTTGTTTTTTAGGATTAATACTATAAATTTTATTTTTCCGGGCCATTTCAACATATGCTTCATGTCCTTGTCGGAAATAATAAACCTAAAAAAATAAGCAGAGGTCACAATTTTAAAATCTGGATGTGTTTGTAAGACACAAGTTTAGCAGCTAAACTTTCAGAGAAAATCTAGTAACCCTCGAGCAACAGAAATTCTAATATTAACTTTTGTTCTTACTCTTTTTAAGCAAACGGTTTATACATACTTGGAAAATTTAAAAATCAAACATTGTATGTGCCGTGAGTATAGTCCAACAGTAGAGTGCTTGCCTAGCATATATGAAGTCCAGGGTTTGTTTCCTGGCTCCTGACCTCATCCCCATCCAAAATTCCTATCCTAACACATTACAGATCTTATGGACAAAGTAACTATAATATGTAAATAAATTAACTTTTTTGGAAATAAAGTTAAATGAAAATTCGTTCTTTGAACTCACCGTATTTTTAATCCTTAGTTGAATACAAAAAGAATATATTTTAAGTTAGAAAATAATAAAAAAGCAGTAAAATCTTATTAAAAATAAATGCCAGTTTTTAAAAATCTCAACAAGATTTCCTATCTTTTTTTATATTTAAATTACAATTATCATTGAGAATGAGATACTTTTGTGAACTTGCTGCAATCTTCTAGAGTTAAGGTTCAAACAGTTATTTAAAACAATGTTCCAAGGTTATTAATTAAAAAAATAAAAAGATAGTGTAAGTACCTCATCCCCCATCTGGGGCACAAATGGACATCTTCGGGGAAGAGTGTCTGTGATCCATGTTGAAGGCAGCCATTCTTCTAACGTCAGACCATTTCCAGTGAGTTCTCCAACAGCCAATCTCTAAAAAAGTTTGGAATATTATAAAGTAATAGTATCATAAAAGTACAAAACAGACAGAAAAAGTTTTACGACCAGGATCTCTGTGAAAATTTTATTCTTTAGCATTAAAAAACTTTTTCTGGGGGAAAAAAAGGCAGTGACAACAGCAGAGACTCAATTTCTTCAAATCAATGATAAAAAGAGAACTAGAAAAACCAAAATCCACAAACATTCACAGAAGTCTGTAAGACACTTTGTCACAAAACCCAAAGTTTAAGTTCCGTGTAATTTCCTCCACTTTCAAAATACTACTAATCTAATAAACATTCCATATAACAAATCAAGACATACTTGAGTTTTTAATCACATTCTTAGTGGGTTAGCAAGAACTAAGTAAGATGTTCTCATACAGGTTAGTTAGGTAGTACTACAGGAAATAGTAATAATTATTTCCATGCTTGTAAACTGTCTGAGTGTGAGTATGCTCCTCTGCCCTTATTAAGACCCATTTCGTTACTCTTGGCTCACTTGACTCTTCCAAAAAAAACCATTTCAGGTTTTTGTTTCAAACGAAATGTTGCAAAGCCAGGTCCCTTACTTTTTAACTCTCACGTATAAAAACAAAGCTATGCCTCTCAAAAACACTTCACTATTCACTCACAGTAATAGTACTACCTCAAACTGAGGAAAAATGGATTAAGATTTTAATGTCTAATATTACTTACAAGTAGTGAAACTTTATACTATTGATTAAAAATGCTGTGGTTTAATGTTTGTATACTATGATTTCTAAATTTTATTCTGTTGCATTTTTTAAAATAGTAGTTACTACTAAAATGATGCCATAATGTGATTGTCAGAGAACACTACTTGCAGCAGGACAGTTTTGCTCAACAGGGTCTTGCTATGCTGCCCAGTCTAACCTTGAACTGGCAATCCTCCGTCCTGGCATCAGCATTACAAGTAGCTGAGATGCTAGATGCATGCCACTGCAGCAATAACTTCTACAGTTTCTTCCCAATATACACACTCCTCTGATTCTTATTAACCCACACTGTTCTGTTTCTCAAACACATGAGGAGCATTGTCTCCTTGGAGAACAAGGGAGAAGTAAAACTTTTGGTGCCTCTCATATGGGAGATGGGTTTACTGGAGAATTTTTCAAAGCTAGTGATATGATCCGACTTATATTTTAGGAGGATTACTCTAGATGCATCAGAATAGAAATTGGCAAGTCATGGTCCACAAGTTCAGCTTGTTTACCGGTATTTATAAATCACTTTTATCAAAACATAACAATATCCATCCATTTCTATATGTACTGTCTATGGCTACTTTCAGGTTAAAATGGTAGAGTAGCTAGCACCATGTAGAAAAGGGTCATGAACATTAGTTTTATAGAGTAGACACTAGGAATGAATGGGAAAGCAGAACAAAAAGTGACTACAGTATTACAAGTAAGAGTTCATGGTGTCCACACCATGAGAAAGCAGCAGAAGTGGCAAAAAGAGCCAACTAACAAATATAGTTAAAATACGGAGCCAAATAATTTTTTTTGATTGATTTGAAGTTGAATATAACAGAAAAGGAGCTGAAAATAATTTCAGGTGGTTTGGTATGAACAAAGGATGGAGTTAGAGGACAATGAGAAGAAATAGGACACCATATGTGGGGCACTGAAGCATCGTGTTACACATCATTTTAAGAATACTGCATCTTACTCTTTTTTACTGTATTACCTCATAAACTTTAAGCACCTGATAAATACTTATTGACTTCATTTCCAGAGCTCCTATGACATGGAGCTTATGACATTTCACTGACTCTCTGAAGATTTCTATTTTTCATCAGCATTTCCTGTATCTGCCTTTAGAAAAAAGTCATATGGAAAAGATACTCATTTTTTTTCTATAAATGCAAAATTATTAATCACTTAATAATCTTTCAGTTGCTCACATAGGAAGGAAATACTATGTTATCTGATATAACCAGAAGATTAAATAATAAGAACAATTCTACCTGTGAGATCCACATATAGGCATGTAAACATAATTTAAATGAAAGGGTACAGCTGACAGTACCTAAACCTTATTAAAGTCAGTTGTACAGTAAAATAAAGAAATTTAATTATGTTGCACTGTTAATAGCAGCCTAAAATATACCACTGCATGAAAGAATCCATGGTACAGTATTAGTTCCTGATACCATCCAACAACAGGGACCAGGTGAAGCAACTTACACTCTTGGGATCAAAAAATTATATTCTCAAAGTGACTTACTGGCAAACCTCAAAAATTTATCAGAACTTTCTTGAGATGAAAAAGATTATTTTGGCTAAGTCAGTTTTCTTTAATTTGTTTACCACATAAAAATGGTTCAGACTACCTTTACAATAACTAACAAAATAGAAGAAAAAACTATGTCGGCAAATGTGACATTCTAAAAAAAAATTTTTTTTAACTTTCAATTTTTTTAAAAACAAAACATGAGTTTCCATTACAGTATTTCAGAGAGCAGAAAATGTGTCCCTCATATTGCATGTACTTTACAGTAGAAATTAAACATCTTATATTTTAATACCTGCTTAAAGAATTTTAACCCTGTAACAGCTGATAGATCTTTCTGTAACTTTTTACTTCTTTATTCTCAAATTATCTAGACTTAAAATGGCATAATCAAACAATACTATTATGAACCTAACAACTGAAAAATTATGGTTCACATGAAGACTTGTTACAAGTCTACGTCACCCAATTTAAGACTCGTATTTGCTTTGTCATCAAATATGACAGGTTTTGCCATTTGTATTATTTCTGATATACTCCCAAGGGTTTCTGCTTATTTTTAGCAATAGCAATTAGAAGAGTTAAATAGAAAATGACAATTAGCAAACAATGTCCTTGAAAAAATAAATCTCATTAAGGAAAATCCAATCATGTTTTAAGATGAAATGTTCAGTATTTAGATTGGTTATTTTGGAAGAAAATATTCTTACACCTTAAAAAAATCTGTATAAGCTAAGTATGCTTTACTACAACTATGTTCTGACTTTTTTCTACTTTTCCTTAATACAACTCAACTATGCTTATGTTTAATTACAGTTTTTAAATATGTGCTTTAAATCATTTTTATAAAAGAAAACAACTTGTAATTTTTAAAAACCAACCTTTTGCTTTCTTTCTTTGGGCTTCTTTTTCTTTGGTGATGTTGGTCCATCTTTTTCTTCGTTAACTTTTTTCCTTTCCTTTTTAAGATATTTTTGCTTCTGCTTTTCAGATTCTTCTTCTTCTTCTTCTTCCTCTTCTTCTCCTTCTTCTTCTTCTTCATCTGAACTGCTTTCTGCTTTCTTGGTTTTATGCTTAGGAACTTTCTTTGGTGGCTGCAAATTAATTCCTGCATCTGCTGTCCAGTCAGAGTAATCACTGGAGTAGTCACTAGAAAGAGACGGGATTTAAAAATAGTAATGTACACACAGGGTATAATTTAAGACCTAGTTTTATAAAAAGGGAAAGATTATAAGCAATAAAGGGGAATGATGATATATAATATTTAAATTTAAAAACATTCTCATTTTCAAAAGTTTCTTAAAATTCTCTAGGTTTCAAGTATCTCAAAAAAACTGAATGTAAGTAAGAGGTCATAGCTTTGAGTGAAAAAACCTTCAGGGATTTGTAGAAAAACAAATACTGATTTCTGAGTTTTGCTTGTTTCAAAAATATTTTGGGGCAAATAAACATAAGGAACAGTGGTGTCACCTTCTTAATATCTGACAATAACAGAAAAATACCCTAAAGAACATGGTAGATATCAAATTAAGACACGGCTTTCTTGCTGGAAGATGATCCTAGCCAATGATACACCACTGGTGTTCTCCTGTCACACTCGGAACAGGTAGGGTGAGAAGTGTGCCTCTTAGTGGAAAGTTCGTGCTTATAAACTTCACTTAGTAGGTAAAGCAGAAAAATCTTAAGTAAAATTATTCTACCTACTTATATCTTGATATATGATTTAAAACACGCCATGATTCAGAAAAGCAGTCCTTACTATTTTATGTGCCTACTAGTCATATTTGCCATTTCTTTTTAGTTCACCTGCATAGATATGTGCCTCACTTAACTGATGTGCCAAAATAAAGAGTCCAGTTATATTACTTACTTTGCATAGTTTCATAAATATAAACGCCTTAAAGAAATGTAAGTTATACTAATTGGAAAATCAACAATTAGTTCATTTACATTTAGTGATGTATAACCTCTAAAAATAGTGCTAACACTAACACTGAAGAAACGGATTTTTTTTTCTGGAGTTTTATTATACCACCACAACTCCTCCACCAGTTCAAATGTTCCTTACAGGCATTTACCTAAATCTTTCCAAGAATAATCACTATAGTAAGAACCAAAACAGTAAAGTGGTTTCTAGGATAATGTTATTATGAAACTGAAAATGATCTTTTAAAATATTCTTTTAAATCTTTCAAGGTGTTCTATTCTAGAACAGGCTCTCTTCAACTTGTGAGCATTTTATTTACACTAACCCCAGTCCATAGCACTGTAAATGGCATCTGCCAAACCATAGCTGCCATTCTCGAGTATTTAGTTCTTAAAAAAAGATCTGCTGCCAGTAGAATAATAAACTCTACAGGACCCAATTTCTTTACAACGAATGTTTTCAACTCCTAAGGCCAACACTGGTCTCTCAATTCAAGAAGAGCTGCACTATCTTATGGCTTGAGATACTCTATTGCCACTGTTGAGTCAGAAGCAAGTGATTTTTTTCCTCCTCATTGCCCTGCCTGTCTTAAACACAGAAAACACTACTAGGTATAACCATAGCCACTTGCATACTATTACCAAGAAATATTACCATGGGAGAAAAGATCTTGATTCTAGAACTAACACAAGGAACTCTGATAGCCTGAACACTTACCTAATCCTTACTTTGGTACCTCTACCGTAAAAGCCATTGAAGGATGGAATAAGTAAGTGTAAAAAAGCTAACAATAATTGTTACCCCCATGTAGCAGCCAGCCACCACCCCTGCAGGCCCACCACTGGAGACCTACCCACCAGTAGCCAGCACAGGCCCAGAAAAGCAGCAGCCCAGACCCGAACACCCACGGCCATCAGTAAAACCTTGGTATAGCCATGAGGGTCTGGAGAAGCCAGCCCTCCATCCCACCACCTCCTTGGGAAACAGGTCAGAGAAACCCAGGTGCCTGACCCATTCCCCTATACCTTGGACAAGCAGCCAACACAGGAAGCGCCTGGGACCATACTGGCTCATCCAGAGGAACCCAGGAAAATGTCAAGATGAAGGAGCAAAATGCAATCTCAGCCCACACAAAACAAGTCCAGGAGATATAGAAATGGAACAGACTGGAAGTCGCACACCTTAAATTTCTAAAATGATAGCAAGTGAAGTCAAGAAACAACTTCAAGAGGCTGTGAAAGAAATCAGGTCAGAAATAGTATCTCAAGTAAAAGAAGAAATGGCAAGCATAATGAAAAAATTGCTGAGCATATCTAAAGAAGACACAGTTTTAAAAAAAGAAGTTTTAAAAGTTTTAAAAAATAAGAAAATGGGAAATCTGAATGAACAATAATAGGTAAGAACTACAACGCATGAAACAGATTCAAAGAGATATTCAAGAAATTAAAAACTGAACTGAAAGCTGGCAAAACTGCTTGAATGCAACTGAAGATAGACTTTCAGACGTTGAAGACATGATGGCACTATCAATCATGAAAGATCTCTTAAAAATAACAAGAAACCCAGAAATAACAATTCAGTGGCTGTAAGTCTATGCAAAGAAAGATAATTTAAGATTGACAGATGTCAGTGAAAAAGCAAGAGTCAACAAAAATGACATAAACAGACTATTTACAGTAGTAGAACACTTCCCAAGTGTGGGAAAAGAACCTGACACAGAGGTAAGTGAGGCATACAGGACTCCAAGTAGCCATAACCAAAATAAATCTACACCCAGACATATAATAATCAAGATCCCAGAAATTCAGAAAAAGAACAGAATATTAAAAGCTGTTAAGAGGAACAGAGTACTTATGAAGGAAAACCTACCAGAATCATGGCAGACTTCTCAACACAAACCATTAAGTCAAGAGCTTGGAGTGAAATATTTCAAGTCCTGAAAGAAAACAACTTCCAACCCAGATTGAGGTATCCTGCAAAACTATCTTTCAAAATTAAAGAAATGAGATACTATTCATTCATGACCACCAAACCAACCCTACAAAGAGTACTGAAAGATTTTCTAGAAAGAGATAAAAATGACCACAGTTCCAAGAACAATAGAAAAACATCACCAAGCAGGGCAAACAATTAAATGGAAGGGAAAAGGAGGTAACCAACAGCAGGAAAATAACATGACAAAGACAAGCCAATACATATCAGTCATTAGTGGAAATGGCCTCAATTCACCAATAAAAAGAAACAGGCAGAGTGGATCAAGAAACAAGATCCATCAATGTGCTATATACAAGAAACACATTAAAACTGGAAAGGAAATTCGTAGATTGAAAAGTCAAAGGAGAGAAAATGTTGCATGTGACACAGAACCAGAAAAAAGTAGGGGTATCGCCCATCAAGTGTGGAATGGGTAAGAAAGATACAGTATTTTTATACAATGGAAAGTTACTCAGCTATAAAGAAGGATAATCTCAAGGCTCTTGTAGGTAAATAGATGCAACTTGAGATCATGCTCATGGGTGAAATGGTTCAGACTCACAAGGGTAAACATAGTGTTGTCTCCCTACTACAAAAAACTGAAGGAGTTAGTGAGATGCAAAATGTACATACAATGAATATTGCGAAAGTGAAAGGAGAGGAAATGGCTAAAAGGGAAGGAACAATTGGGATGGGGGAAAGGAAAAAAGAAAGAAGGAAAAAAACTGTATAAAGATACAAGATAGATAATTATACTACTAATCTCTGTTAGTCCAACAAAAAGAACAGTATGTGCTTTCAATGTTTGATCATTTTTTCACACGTCTGGTAATTGAAACAACTACTTTGAAAACAATAGGCAACACATAAACCATTGTTAATCCCTTAATATTCTGTTTTGAAATTCTGCTTCGATGTTTTCACTCTTTTATCTTTTTCAATAAAAAAAAAAGTTCAAATCCAACTTGAGTAATACAAGAAGACTCCATCTTCAAATAAAATTTAAAAAGTGCCAGGGAAGTAGCTCAGGACAAAAGCCCTGGATTTGATTCTTCGTACCCCCACCTCAAAAATCAGTAACTTCTTCTAAATCACTTCCCCCCACCCTATAGAGGTAGAGTGAGAACTAAAGGACCTGCACATGGTTCTGTATAGAGAGGCAGCACTGATTCCATCTTGTCCCAGACACGTCTGGCTCAGTGTCTTGGTAGAAAGTGCAGGCCTTGAAACATCCCCTCAAGATAAAAGCATGAGGTCCCATAAGGACAAGAAGCAAACAAGTTATATAATCTAAGCATGTACAATATGAGTTTCTTGGTTCTTTATCTCAATAAAAGCTGCTTGCTTATGCTGGCTGGGTAGCAGTCATTTTGGTGACCCTTGGTGTCTATGTGTCCATTTATTTTCCCTTTGCTTGCAGAAATCCTACATCTGGCATCCCAACAGGCACTCAACAGCAGAGACGTCCGCTGTGGAGGGTGACTTGCCTTCACTGTGTTCCTGGAGTGGAACACAGCCCCTGATGCGTGTCTACTTCATTTTCTTCGGAAAATCCCCCAGTAAGTCATGGGGAATTCCCTGTCTGAAGTGAAGCAGAAACATAAGGCAGAAGTGATTTTTCTCCGTAAGAAAGCAGGCCATGTTGGCCCCAAGCGTAATTTAGTACAACTTTTGCGAGAAATCCATGATTATTGTTCCTTGGTATTCTGCGGGAGAACTCTCATTGGGAAAAAGATAGGCAAACTGCTGCATGAGGAGCCTCGTGCTCCTATCTCTGTCTTGCACACTTGGCATCTCTGCCGAGATACTACTAAAAAATTTGGCAGGTGAACAGAGGAAACACCACATGGCAGACTTCAGGTCCTCCCGGATTTACCGCTTCTTCTATCTCTACCTTAACTGGGCAAGGCCCTATTTTCCCTTGACCACTTGACAAATAGCTCCTCTATTCGATGCTTTACAGGGTCATCACTGATGTGATCTCTGACTCTCCTCTATAGCAGGCCCTTCAGGGCATTGCTCACACACTCACCGCAGTTTGGGTGGATGAGTCCCAAAGGACCGCCCTCTCTCCTTACTCATTTTTCATTCAGCCCCTTTGCCCACAGCTGCTCTTGTTGCCATCCAGAGCAACAAGGTATTTATTGTTGAATGGTTACATTTATCCCACTCACCTGACAGTACTTTATTTCCCATGGTCAATGCTATTTCCTCTCTCATCTCTCAAGGACATACTTGTGCACTTACACTCCTTGGAAATGATCTGACTGATACTGTTTTACCTCTTAACAAGACTGACTTCTTTCTGCTGTCCTCTACTGTTTCTCTTCAAGTTACTTTGGCTATGTTGGCTCCATTTCTTTCAAAGAGGGTATGCTTCTATGTTATCCCCAACAGGCCCTGTGTGCATTCCTGCTCACTGCGTTTGCCCTGCACAGAATGAGCTGGCACCACAGGATGAACAAAATTCCAGTTTCACCTCTCCCTACATCAAGCCCGGCCACCTCTCACAAGTGACCCAGGACGACAACTGCTCAATCAGTGAAATGGGGTGATATAAAGGTGCTGATCTAGTCTGCACAAGACTTGCTCCGTGCATCTGAAGAGGAACTAACTCCTGAAAAGCTTCCTACGGCAGTATTTACCAAACTGACAATGAACTCTTTAATGCTCATTTGTATGCTGTTCCTATGTGTTTTGCAGCCCACCATGGGGACCTTTGAGTCCCATGACCTCAAGGAAAGACTGAAATACAATATTTGGGTTCAACTGGCAAAAATAGCTAATGTCTCTCATTTCTGTCTCGCTCAAAAGATAGAAAGAAGCACATTCTCAGGTCCTAATTCCAGTAGGCAAGGACCCTGCCTCTCTAAGTAATTACACCATTTTCTCCACTACTCCAAACAAAATTGTAACATATTGGGACACTCTCATCTTTAAAAAACCTGATAATGCTGTTAAAATGCTCACTCTATATGTGGCAACTTCAAACGCCTCGTGTGCTCGCATTGAAAATTGTATCACTTGATGTCTTTACCTTCCTCACAGTAGTTGGAATTGTTCTAGCTACGAACCAATATTGTATGAAAATGGACATGTTCCTCTCTCTGCTGGATGGTTCTTTTCATGTGAAAAGTATACCTTAAATTATATCCCTGCAAACTTATAACACAAAATGTTGCCTTAGCCACTTTACTATATTGTTGCCTTCTAAATCTACACTATCTCACATCAAGCGGGCTACTACTAGTCGTACTGACCTATGTAAGGACTTTTCTATTGGCCTATTAATCAAAGCAGAAATTCATGCTTTAGGTATTTCCTTGGTTGGTGTGCCTGCCCTAGCAGGCAGGGCCAATCACAATGTTAACGCACCAGCCTGTCTTATGGCAAAATGAATTAATCATACTTCCAAAGCTTTGGCATTATTAAACAAAGAACAAACTGAACACTGACAAGCAATTTTAGATAATCACACTACAATTGATTATCTACTTCTATTACATCATCATGGATGCAATGAAATTGCCTGAAGGTGCTGTTTTAATTTGTCTGATAAAAGTAAATCCATTAATGAAAAGTTTCATGATTTACGAGAACTTACCAAACAAATACATGTGTCCCAAGGACTCAATAGTGGATTATGGAATTTCCTTACAGGTTGGTTACCAGATATCAATTGGCTAAAACAAATGTTTCTTTATGGTATTATTGTCCTTATTTGTTTAATCGGTGTGGGATGCCTTGTAAAATGTACCTAAAATACTGGCTTCTTATGTGGTAAGAAAACCTAAATTAAAGAAAAAAGGGGGAGATGTAGAGAGGTCGCACTGACTCCATCTTGTCCCAGACACATCTGGTTCACAGTGTCTTGGTAGAAAGTGCAGGCCTTGAAACATCCCCTCAAGATAAAAACATGAGGACCCATAAGGCCAAGAAGCAAACAAGTTATGTAATTTAATCATGCGCAACATGAGTTTCTTGGTTCTTTATCTCAATAAAAGCTGCTTGCTTATGCTGGCCGAGTGGCAGCCATTTTGCTGATCCTTGGTGTGTGTGTTCCTTTTCATTTTCCATTTGCTTGCAGAAACCCTACAGTTCTGTCTGTTGACAAGATAATTCTCTAGACTGGCCTATTCTTTGGTGTTATGCACCAGCATAATCTTGTTGCACACCAAGATTTAATCAAAATTTTTAAGATTAGACCCTGTGTGAACAAAAAGTAAAAATAAAAAACAGAAAGTCACCCCCAAATAGTCTCCTTCTGGCTTCTAAGACCTGGAAAGCCAACCAAGGTCATCATCACTGTAACAATGTGAATCACTAATATAAGGAGTTAAGAAATGTTCGTTTGCAATGGTTAAATGGATGGAAAAAAAACAAAAAAAGGAAAGATTATTCCTATTGCTGGAAGAGAACAGTTTTAATAATACTCTATAAATTGCATTTTATGAGATAGTTAATTCTACAAGATCTTATTAATTTCATTATTTAATACTTAAACATTTCTCAAACAGTAATGAAACTGGTTTATAGTGCAGTATTAAGTAACAGCATTCAGAAGATATATTTCCAAGTAGGTAGATAAAATTATTTTCCTATGGAGACAGTGTGATAGAAAATATCCTAAATTACGGACAACTAAACCTCTGAAGAACTTTAAATACCAAGAGGTTATGAAATGTGCTGCCAGTAAATAGCAAAAAACCAAAAGGTACAATGTTCAGTTTTCTAAAGAAAAAAAGATAGCACTCGGAAAAACAAAAGCTCCTCCACTTACCTAGAGCTGCCATCGCTGTGCCACGCTCTCTCCTCCTCTTCAGATGTCCCACCACTGACAGCAACTGCTTCGCCTTCCTAAACAGGACATATTTTGTGTGATCTTACGACTGTAGGACATATTAATGATACCAGTCATGCAGGGACATTTAAAATAAAATAATTTAAATTAGTAAAGTACGGCTTTAAGTTTTTAATTCAAAAAAGTGAGAAATGTATGCATATAAAGGCACAATACTTACTAATACTAGATTCAAAGCATCTCTCAGATGATATCATTTTTCCTTGTATTCAAGGCCTTTGTACTGTTTTTTATTTTAATCAGGGTTTTCCTGAACAGGTAAATTGCCTGGTCTGGGCATGAACCTGAGATCCTCCTGCCTCAACCTCCCAGATTGCTGATGACAGGCAAGGACCACCATGCCCAGCTGTGTTTTTTTTTCTTAAAACACAAACTCTTACAAAACTTCTTTATGCTCTAATAATTATACTCCTTGCCGTTTATTACACTTTTAATGAAGCCAAAAACTTTCTAAGAAGTTTGTATATATAGTACTATCCCATTTGGTCTCTGTAAGATGCAGTGACAAGGAAAAGCTATTACTACCCCCCAAAAACAAAAAACAAAAAACACCCAAAAACAAAAAAACAAACAAACAAACAAAAAAAAGCTTAAAATGGTAATGAAATTTGCCTGAGGCAGCACAATTAAAGCAGCTTGGTTTAACATGAATCCAAGTCATTTTCGGGCAAAGCCTTGATAACTTTCCACTATAGTTCATTCAGATGATTCCCTAAGAGGATAAGGAAATACATTCCTTTGCAATTTAAATAGAATAATTAATACAGTTTGGGAGAAGTCTTCTAGTTTAGATGTCTTAAAAAAGGACGTGAATTGTGTAACTATTCCAAAGCATTCTGAAAACTAAGCAAATATGAAAAAATCAGAAAAGATCAGAATTCAATACAGACAATATTTTTAATTTTAATCTTTACTCAAAACAACTGAAACCATAAAAATCACAACTGGTTTCCTATTTTATACTTCTTTAAAGAAAACAAACAAACAAACAAAAAAAAAAACAAAACAGAATTACTCCCAGATTCTAAATACAAAACACTAAAGTAAAAGATAATTGAATCAAAAAAGCCAACATATTTTCCAATTAGTATGTTGTACCTAAGATATTTCTATTCTATTCTCAATATACTCCTATAGAAATGTTATTAAACTACTCCAGAAGGATACTAAAGCATAAGCTCAAGTTTGTAGACAAAGAATTTAGTGAATTTTTCTTCATTTAACAAATGTTATTTTGGAAATACATATAAGTTCCTCATGAACTTAACCATAATTAAATACTAAGTTTTTAATCAGTACCATACTTTAAACTTTTCAAAAATAAAGATTTTGTAAGACAAATAATTGCATGTATCTGTTCTGTGTGCCAAGCCATTACTGGCTGAGGATGGTGATGTGTACTTTGAAGTTCTATTTGGGAGGGTGAAAGAGCAGGACTACTTGACCCCAGGATTTTGAGACCAACCTGGGAAACAGTGAAACCCTGTCTCAAAAAACAACAAACAAAAAACACGAAACTCTAAACTGTCACGTATGAGGTTTATTGTCATTATTGTATTTGATATTTTTTCCTCTCAAGTCCTAGAGATTAAACTCAGGGCTTTCAGGCTAAGTCATATCCCAAGCCTTTTTTTTTTTTTTTAAATTATTTTGAGACAGTCTCCCTAAGTTGATTAGACCAGGCTCAACATTTGTAATCCTCCTACTTCAGCTCCTAGAACACTGGGATTAGAGAGGTACATTCCACTATAACAGCTTTAATTTGTTTTTTACCAGAATGAACATATTCTGGGAGAGACTACATTTTATTTTCTAGTTAAAAAAAAAAAAAAGATGTTTTTGGAGATAGGGTCCTGTTACTTTGCAGAGGCTGGTCTTGAATTCCTAAACACAAATGACACTTCACCTCAGCATCCTGACTGCTAGAGAAGTGATAGGAAAGGAAAAAGAGAGGAAAGCAGATGATTTTAATCGCTGAATAGGAATGATCTCTGATTGTAAACCGATTACCTTCACTAAAAGAATTTTTTTTACGGAAATATAGAAATAATCATGTGTGAGGAATATTAAAAGAAAGCATTGCATTCAAAGAGCTACAAATTGGGAATGAGATAAAAATCTAACCAAAATTTTCAAATGCCTATTGACTAGCTCTAATAGTGCCAAGTAATTGTGGTACCATTTTAAAAGCTTGGCTTTAAAGTAAAAGGAACTTGCACTTAATCCTTGCTCCACCATTTAATAGTTAGATGGATATGTATTCTAAACATATTTGAATTCCAGAACCCTTATATGTAAAATGAGAATAATTAATTCATGTGGATGAATATATTTTGCCATGCCTAGAAGTAGATTCTTAATAAATGGAAACTATCAACATCATTGTAAGATAAAAAATATGATCTTTGAGTTACATTTATATCAATGAATACAAAGAATGGAAGTTATATTTTTAAAAAATAATATACAGAAATCTCATGTACTGAAATCTTACATCTGAAGAACTAGTGCCATTTTCTATCTCCTCCAAGGGTCTAGGAGTCTCCTCCAGTGCAGATCTTGTACGATAGCTGTGTTGATTTGCTTGTTGCTTTTTGGATTCCCCAAGATCCAGTAAATGCTCATGAGCATGATTCTGGAAAAAATTAAATTTATGCATACCTAGCTTTTAATCTTCTGTACCAACATGAAATCTATGATACAAGAAAAAGCAAAATGAGCTTTTAATTGGTAGAGGCAAAGTGGCAGGTATTCTGCTGCTCCAAGGTTGAGATACCAAGTAGCTACTGTCTTTCTTCTGCTGGAGATAAATCTGAGACATCTTCTGAAGCAGGAAGAACATAAGCAATAATCATCAAAAAATTTAACAAAAAATTAACCCAAGTCCAGCAAGAGTCAGAGGTAAACTCAACAACATAAGAATATACATGTGAAAAATTAAAACCACCACAAAAGCAAAAAAGAGAGAAAATATATTCACGAAGTTTGGGGCTCTTTCATAGAAAAACCATGTAATTCTGGAAAAAATCAATTAGATTCTTGAGATAAAAAACAACTATTAAATTTGTAAAAAAGACAGCAGGTTGGCCATTTAAATTGAAATGTGTACTGCTAAGCTGAAAGACGAAACGACCCCAAACTTTAAACAAAAATAAATGTGAAAAAGAAAGTGTAAGCTAAAAAGAAACCTACATTTGGGTAATTCATAGACAGTTAAGAATACAAGCAAAAAAAGGGCTAATGATCAGCAAAGAAACACTAATGTTGTTTCACTGCTTTCCACAGACCCACTTATTACACAGAAAAATATGAACACTACATTTTAGATTGTTGATAGAAAATAACTTGAAACCTATAATTACATCCACACTGCTAAAAGTGAAATAAATGTTCACATATAAGAACATGATTTGCTCCATAGATCCTCTCCAAAAGAATTGCCAAAGAGTTTAATTTGTACAATTAATAGTAAATGTGCAAAGTATAAAAAAGGAAACAACATTCAACTATGTCATGAACTTTGGAAAAATACGTATCTTGCAAAAATACACATGAAAAATATGTATCTTGCCTTTTTCACTTAACATAAAACATTTCCACTTATTCAAATCAGTATCATTAAAAATTACTATTTGCTGCATTTTATAAACCTTTGACAACAATACTTTCATTAGCTAAATTCCAAAATCAAGGAACATAAAACATGTAAAGTATTTATGTACGAAGAAGAAAATCAGTTGTCAGTCAACCTCTGTTCTCCCTTTCCACCAAAACAACAACCAAAAAAATGTCTTGAGTTCCACAGGACTACATTTCGGCCAATAGGAAATCTGGCACAATGTTACTGAGCAACATTCAAGAGTCTTCTTCAGGAAAGAGTATGTGTCCCTTTGCACCTTCTTCTTTGAGCCACTATCCTTAAATGAGAATGCTGCTCTTAAATAGGCATGAGGTTGAGTCCAGGAGAATGGGAAAAGTGAGAAAGTTTTAGTCTTTAACACTGAAGATATACTAGGCCTAGACTACCTAACAAAGTCTTTACATGATAAACAAATCTACTAATTTGTTTAAGCCACAGTGAGGTCTGAAATCCAGTCATTTTGTTGTTGTTGTTTATATCACTGATTAGGAACTAAAAAGAAGTGTAACAGTTTCCCTCAACTTCAGACTCTGAATCTATCAAGGGGAAAAGAAAACAGGATGGATGGATAGGTATTTGTGACTCACTGACAATCAGGAAATTCAGCACATCTCTCTCTGATTAGGGTATTCAGTTCTGCCAGACTATGATGACATAAAAACCAACAGGGCAAAACTAACAGGGATAATCTACATTATTAATTGAAAAAATAACAACTATTATGTACAGATGCACTGGCTGACTTGATTAGCTATATAACAGCGCAAAACATATAATGAAAAACCAAGATGTTATTTCAAAGTGTGAAACAAAGCAGAAAACTAAAGAAAGTTCATTTAAATGAATGTGTTTAATGAGTGTATAAGAATTAAAATTTAGGAAAGATATGCTATATGCTAGAAGCCAGGAAATGAACTAAAATTTTTAAATTATAACAGAAAATCTAAAGAAACAATCGAGTTACACTAAATTTTATTTCATTAATTACCCCATTTAAAATAAAAATATTTTTAACTCAAAAGCAAGGGTCTTAAAATGGCCATTATGCTTAAAACTACAATATTAAATATTATAGTAATTAATACTTACCTTTGAGACATTAAGTATTTTATTCTCTTTTGCAACCGTTAAATGTTTTCTTTTCTCTTCTGACCTGTAAGTCTTTATTTCTTCTTCTCCTTTCGCAGTTCTCCATTCTTCTTGCCTACTAAAAGATTAAAAGCCGTACATTTTAAATCTAGACTTTTATAACTGATCTCCCCCCACCCAAAGGGAACCTTAGGTTTCAAGAAAGGAATGCTAATCCTATTGATTTCTTTCCAGATGTAAGCATTCTTACTCAGGTATCTGACTTTAAATTCTTAGGTCTTTAGCTAGCATATCACGCACTAAATGACCAGAGTACTGACAAGATAGATTTTTGTCAATGTGAAATTACTGTTTTACAATGGTCTTTCACAAAGTTTCAAATTCTGGCAACATAGTTATTTCTAGAGTAACTGCTCTAAGGGTTAGAAACTGGAATTTTTTTTTTAAAATCAAGTAAAGGGTCTGTGCTTTGAGAGTCTTATGTGCCATGGAGACAGCTGGAATGTTTTAAATTAGTACATATTACACTTAGAAGAGTGGGTTTCATTTTGACAAGTGTGTGTACACACAACATATTTTGGTCATTTTCCCTGTTATCACTTTCCTCTTTTCTAATAATCTCCCTCTTTCCCCTTAGATTCCTTACATGAGAACATACAACATTAGACTGAGTCTGGCTTATTCCACTTAACATGATGGTCTCCAGAGTGACATGATTTCCTTCTTCATGTCTGAGTACTATTTCATTGTGTGTATATACCACATTTTCTTTATCATTCATCTTGTTAATGGACACACAGGTTCATGATAGCTAGTATAAACTCTGCTAAAACATGGGTATTGAGGTATCTCTACAGTATCAGGAATATACTAAGGAGTGCTACATAGCTAGAATTTTTTTAAAAATTTATACAATTCCTGAAGTTCTCAATGAACTACATTCTTATCTATGAGGTAGGTCACACTTCACCTAGTAAAACAATTAGCTATCTATGTAGGCTTCAAGATGAAACTCAGTAACAGGAAAAGAGTTGAGGAATATTAACTAAGAACTTTAATTTTACAAAAGCCAAACTCACAAAGATAATTTCATAACCACAAAGGATATTCAAACTCAGAGCACTACACTGCTGATACTTTACTACTAGAATATATTAATGTTGTCATTTTAGTGAACTACGGAATATCCAATATATTTACTCATAGTTATGAATGGAAATGAGTGAATTTAAATCCTGTGAAAAGGACAGCATTGTTTTAACTTGCTTGCTCTTGATCTTTAAGCTTTTCATTAAAATAATCACAGGTTCACATATAGTTGTAAGAAATAAGAGATTTTATGTATCCAATACCTATTTCTCTTTAAGGTAACATAAAACGATTAGTATCACAAACAGGATGGTGACACCAATATATCCTCAATAGTCTTACTTAGATTTTCCAGTTTTACATCCATTTGTGTGTGCCTGTGATGCAAATTTACTACATGCAGGTTTGCATATCCATAAGAACAGTAAATATACAGAACACTTCCATCAGCTCACATATCCTTTGTGGTGTCCTTCTATTACTACACCCACCTCTCCTTCCTCCAGCTGACCTAATCTTAGCAAGCGCTAATCTATTCTCCATCTCTTTAATCATTTCCAAAAATGCAACCTTTACAGTAAATAACTTTTTTTTCACTCACTGTAATTTTAAGACTTATTCAAGCTATTCTATGAAGTCTTTGCTCTTTTTTTATTGATAGCAGCACCCTATGGTGTATGTACCACAGTTTAACCATATATCCACTGAACATCTCCCCTCAAACCCCAGCTGGTACAAATAAAGTTACCTGTGTGAACACGAGTTTCTACTTCTTTGAGATAAATTTCCAAGAGTACATACTAAGGTGATATGGCAGCTGCATATTTACGATTTTAAGAAAGTACAGAACTGTTTTCCAGTGTGGCTGTACCATTTTATACTTCCTACCAAAAATACACAAGTAATCCAGTTTTCTTTACATCTTTCCCAGCATTTAGTGCTCTTATTATTTTAGCTATTTGTGAAAAGTACATAGTGATATTAACTGGTATTTCCCTAATGACTATAATGATAGAAAGTATTTTTTTCATGTGCTTGCTATTTCCTTTGGTGAAATATTTATTTGCTACTGATTATGAAGTGTTCTTTGTACATTAAAGACTTTTGGAATATCTCATTGGACAGTATTTAACTTACTTTGAATTACGTGCTGGTCTGACTCACATCTGAGCCCTTTAAACCAGACAATTCTCAAAGGAGGAAAAAAGTATTGTTCTAGGGTTGGGTGGGGAGGCCCTAGGAAAATCTAAGTAAGAACAACCTTTAAAGTGACAGCCACCACCTTGCTTGACTATAGGGTCAAGAGTTAAACACAATGATTGAGAGATAAAAGGGTGAATATAAGATAAAAAGGTGAATATAAGATAAAAAGGCATACAGGTCCTCTTACTCAAGTTTTCTGAACCATGTGCAGGAACTTCAACCCAACTAGCAACTATACACTCACTCCTCTCCAGGGGATTAAGCGAACTAACCAATCTGCATCCTGTAGAAGAAAACCCCCATCTCAGTCAAGATGGTATAATCTTTACCAGGTAGCGCACAGTGTATACATTCTGCTCTGGATTCTGAAGACCAAATGAGGAAGTTTAGTGTAGCCGACTAATATGTTTAGACATTACTAACAGGAAGTATGTTTTATGCAAGTAAATGTCACATTCTTCAACCATATCAGTAATAGAAAACAATTTTCTGGTTTCTTACATGTCCTTTTCTTCTCTCTTGTTTTTCAATTAGATCAGAAAGGGTGTTGAAAAAAATGTGTATTTTTTATTGGACCCTAGTCAAGCCTCAACCTTAGAATTTCAAAAGTGGGCAGACACTCACCGGGAGGAGCGTGGCGGAGGCTGCTCCCGACCGTCCAGGGCGTGCACAGTGAACCCATCCTAGCTGTGCAGCTTGGGAACGGGCGAACAGACCCATAGAAATCGGTGCCCAGCCCCCGTGGGCCACGGACGTTCAGGGCGTCCCTGGGGTCCTACCAACACCCCGCCCGCTGGCATGGGGCGGCCCAGTAGCAGCTGCTCTGAGCCAGGCTTGAGTTGAGGGCGTGACCATCAAATTCCACCTAGCCCTTCAGCTTGGGGCTTCGCCAGGAGCCTGGTGGGGGTTTCGGTTTGTGTCTCTCCCCCATTGGCCCGGGCCATTCAGAACATCTATGGGGTCCTGCCTAGGCCCCAAGCATTCACCCAGAGCGGCCTGGCAGCTGCTTCTCTGGGCCTCACTTGGGTTGGGGGTGCATACAGCGAATTCCGCCTGGCTGTGCAGTTTGGGACCTTACCAACAGACAGGTAGGAGTCTGCACCCCTCCCCCATTGGCCTGGGAAATTCAGAGCTTCCCTGGCATCCTGCCTGGGCTCCACCCAGACACCACCCAGCATCAGAACAGCCAGAGTGGTAGTCTTGGCTGGAGCTGAAGGTGTGCATTGCGAGTATCACCCAGCCTTGGCACCTCAACTGTGCACATTGGATTCACCTCCCACAATGGAATACAGGAAAATGACAAAACGAAAGAGCAAAATGCAATCTTGCACCTCTAGTCCTTCCAAAACAAGCCAAAAAGACACGGACACAGAAGAAAACATGAGCCACACACCTGAAACTTCTGAAATGATAGCAAATGAAGTAAAGAAACAACTCTATGAGACTTTAAAGGAACTGAGGATAGAAATGATTTTCCAGGT
>RJWT010011825.1:0-22931 GCA_004365215.1 Cuniculus paca
AAATAATACCCACTACTTTAAAAAAATTGATAGCACCGGCCAGGCTTGGTGGCTCACTCCTGTAATCCTAGCATTCGGGAGACTGAGACAGGAGGATCGTTGAGAGTTCGAGACCAGCCTGGGCTACAAAGTGAGCTCAAGGCCAGCCTGAATGGCATAATGAGACCCTGTCTCAAAAAGACAAAGGCCGGGGATCTAGCTCAGTGGCCTAAGCACCTGCCTGGCAAGTGCAAGGTGTTGAGTTCAATCCCCAGTTCCACAAAAAAAAAAAAAAAAAAAAAAAAAATTTGATAGTACCGTCTGTCCTTCTACTTACAAAAACTCAGGGAAAGAGGTTTAAAATGTCAGTAGGCCAGTCAGCAACTCCAGTTTGGCCACAATGCTGGGCATTTTGTTCAAGGAATTCAACCACTACTAATTAAACAGCAAGGGGAACTGAAACCCTGAGGAGCTCTGATCACACAGAAATCTGGGTGTAGTTTTTACACAGGCATGCCAAGGGGAATCCTTTGAAAAGTCTAGAGCTATTTTTGTTTTTCCTTTTATTCCTACTACAGAGCAAAAATTATTTGTCAACACTGGAAAAACCAGGAAAGGCTTGTCCTGTGACGATGGTCTACAATCAATAAAGAAGAACCTAAAATGATGGATTTTTCCCTAGAACCACAGTGAAAACTACATGCTTTGGCAGCAACACTGTGTCATTCTCTTTGGGGATAAGTCTTTAATTTCCTAAATGGAAAGGAAGTCATTTTGAGACATGACACCAAGTTTCCCTCTGGGGCACTACCCTGGAATAAGATTCAGGACAAGATGGGAAGGCAAAAGGCCTCCATACAGGTATCTCCACCCAGAAAGGCACGGGGGGAATTTTCTGACTAACATAAATTATGTTGTAGAGGAGGCTACATGAAAAGGAATTAAGCCATTGCTGCAAATAAAAAATGTAAGAGGTATAAAATAATTACCAAAGTCTGCCCCAAAGTTTTCTCTCACAAAGGGACACAGACTGGATTTGAGGTCCTGCAACGCAGCAGAGCAGTGTCTTCAAAGAGAAGGGAATCTCACTAACGGAGCTTAAGTTCAGAGCCACCATTCACAAACCATGAACGTGCCCTCACAATATATACCAAAATTAACTCAAGAAGATCAAAGATTCAAATGTTAAGACCTTACACTAAACTAGTAAAGCGAACATACATCTTCACAACCTTAGATTACACAAAAAGCACAAGCAACAAAACACATAAATTGAATGTCATACAAATTAAATACTTTTGTGTTTCAAACAACACTATCAACATTTATTTGTATACTCATGGTCATAGCAGCACTATTACAACAACCAAAAGGTGAAGCAACCCAAGTGTTTGCCAGCAAATAAATGAGATATATACAAAGGATAAAATATGATATGGCCACAACATGGATGAACCAGAAGGATGTTATGCTAAGTCAAACAGCACAGCCACAAAGGACAAATAGGGTACCACTGCACCACTAGAAGGACCTAGAATAGTCAAATTCATAGGAGGAGAAAGTAGAATGGTAGTTATCAAGGAGCAGGAGGAGGAAGAAATGGGAACTTAATGCTTAATGGACACAGAGCTTCAATTTTACCAAATGAAAAGAGTTCTGTATGGTAATGGTTGCACAACAATATTAAATACTTAGCACGATTGAACAGTACAGCTAAAGTAGTTAAGAGGCTACATTTTATGTGTAGTATTTTAACACAATTTTTAAAACGGAGAAATAGCATCATCAAAATAATAAAAAGACAATCCACAGACCCAGGTGTGTGTGAGGGTGCACGCCTTTTGATCCCACACTACTTGCAGGCTGAGGAAGTAGGATGACAAGTTCCAGGCCAGAATGGGCAATGAGATTCTGTCCCAAAATAGAAAGGACTGGGGATGTAACTTGTTGAACTTATCTAGGATATGTAAGGCCCTGGGCTCAACCCTCCTGTAGTGGGTAGGGGGGACCCAACCCACACAACTAGAAAAACCAAGTGTAAATCATGTGTGGTGAGAAGATACACCTAGAAATGTAAAAAAAAGCCTCTTAAAACTCAGCAATGAGTAACACAATTTACTAACAGGCTATCTCAGTTACTTTTCTCTCATTGTTGAGACAACATACCTGACGCTCAAAATGAAGGAAGGAAAGATTTATTTCTTACAGTTCTTGGAGGTTTCAGTCCATACTCTGCTGGCTCCAAGGCAGGGTGGTGTGACTGAGGCGCAGCTGTTTATGGCAGCCCACAAGCAACAAGAGCAAACAGGGCAAAAAAAGGAGAAAAGCAAAAGTGGAAAAAACATGCCTTCTTCACTCCCTTATATAGTATGCCGGCTCCACCCCAGGTAGGTGCAGCATTCACACCGCTAATCCCAGAGCTAGACAACGAATCAATCACAAACACTAGATTCAGCCGCCTCCATGACTGCATGAGGCTTGGGGGGCGGGGGGGTCCACCTAGACACAAACCATAACATTGGCAAATGATCTAAAGAGGTATCTCTCCAAAGGAAAAAACTACCAAAAACACTAAAGATGCTGAACTTCATTAGTTGTGAAAAAAAAAATGAAAATGGAACCACCACAGCAAGGTATTATATTTAATGGTTCTTTACCACCAGCATGGTTCTTTAAATAACAAGTGTAGCAGAGATCCTTAAATGCTACATGAAAAGAGTAAAAGGACACCTGTTTTGGAAAACAGTGCAGCAGATCCTCAAAAGGTTAAAACACTGGTGAGGCAGCACACATTTGTAACTGTAGCTACCGGGGAGGTCAAAGCAAAAGATCTTGAGCTCAAGGCTAGCCTGGACAACCTAGCAACACACTATCTCAAAATAAAAATTCTGAAAAGGGTGAGAAATGTAGCTCAGTGCTGAAGTGCTTCCCTAGCATGAGTAAGGCTCTGGGTTTCAAGCTCCAGTATCACCAAAAAATAAAAATAAAAAATAAAAAAATTACACATACAGTAGCACATGTGACCTAGCAATAAGGTATAAAGCCAAGCTAAGAGAAATGAAAACATATGTGCAAAGAAAAACTGTACAGAAAAGATCACAAGCAACATTATCATCGTAACAACAATAAACTCAAACAGTGAGGACAACTCACATGTCCATGAACTGACGAATGAATAAAATGCAGTTACTTTCATAAAATGGACTATATTTATCAATAAAAAGGAATGAAGTACCAATACACGCTTCAACATGAATGATGAACCTTGAAAATGGTAAGCTGAGTAAGGAAACTAGCCAGAAAAGACCACATATTGTATGACACTATTTATGTGAACCTTTCAGAAGAGGCAAATTCACTGGCACAGAAAAGTTGCTTGATGAGGGTAGGCAGTAGCAATTAATGGAAATGAGTTTCTTTGGGAGGAGATGAAAATGTCCAAAAACTGTGGCAAAGGGTGCACTACCCTGTGAATATATTAAACACTGATTGTACTTTTGCACTGTATGACATGTGAAACTTTCAATAAAGTTAATACAAAAAAGATGAGTAGAGGGTCAGGCATCCAGCTCAGTGGCACAGCTCTTGCTGGCAAGCACGAGGTCATGAGTTCAATTCCTGGGGCAAAAAAAAGGAAAGACAAGACAAGACAAGACAGAAAAATGAATATACCACGCTACACCTAAAAGATACCTCGTTATAGTAACTTGCAAAATGGCCAAAGAAAGAATTCGCAGGTCTCTTTGCAACCAGTACTGAAAACAAAATGTTCCTTAGCACACAGGCACACACACCACACACACCTGCCTAGCACACGGGGCCATGACAGTTAAGGTCATGGGGCTCTGCACCAAACGGTCACAGAGAGTTTAGTTCTGGAATATCAAACGTGAGCCCACATTTAGATCTGTGATAGAATGTCAAAACTTGAGATTCCACATGTAATTTTACAGCAAAATTTAAGGAAGTTTCACTTCTCTCATAAAGCTGCCCATGACAAAGAGTTTTCCCAGAGACACCACAAAGCGTGGCATTGTGTTGGATTCATTTGCAACAGTGGACTCAGCAATTTAACCAGTTCCTGTTACAAGACTCACATAACAAGCATACATAATAACCACCTTGCTGTATAGGTAAAACACACCTCATGTAGACATTAACAAACAGTACCATATTCAACAAACTGAACACAAACCTAAGAAGCCGCAGGAGAAAACACACAATTTGGAAATCACTGGAAGTATACTGCTAACAAAGATGGCTTTGGTTCCAATTAAAAATAAAAAAAGAAAACAAAAATCTTGCCAGGCATGGTGGCACACACCTGAAATCACAGGACTCCAGAGGCTGAGGCAAGAGGATCACCAAGAGTTCCAGGCCAGCCTGAGCTACATGGTGAGACTCTGCAAACAAAATCTACAAATTCAACTGAGCAACATTCAGTAAAATCTAAACTCAACACCTAACTCACATCTTTTCTGATTCATAGCCAATTACACATATAAAACATCTTCCCTGGGGGGCATCTGGCATTGTTCTACCTGCCTGAGACGAAGTCAACTGACACTAGAGCCAATAAAGAAGCCATGAGGTCTCATTGCACATTCACTAACTTTAAAAAGTTTAGAAAAACATTGTTTTCTCTCATTCTGCTTCCTCAGTTCCTAGGAAGATGACAGGCAGGAGTGAAATGACAGTAAAATTTTCCTCCAGGTCGCTAAGCATCTGTAGCTTTACAAAACCGTAGCATCCATTCCTTACCAACAGTTTCCTTTAATATTTACAGGGAAATTAAATGTTTCTAATAAAGAGCCTTTAACACAAAGGACAACTTATAAAGACCTACTTTACAGTTTAATACTGCCAACCATGAGGAGGAGAAGACATCATAGACTTAACAGGACATTTTTTTTAATCCTGGTCAGTTTTGTCTTTACTCAATTTCATAATCTGCTTGTGAAATCTAGTGACATTTTTGCAATCATGTTTATAATCCTTGAACAAATACTCTGCTAAGCCCATAGTGAAAGTATTTTCAAAACAGTTCTGGCAGAGCATTTTACAGATGAAAACTCAGAAGAAGCCAGGCATAGTGGTACACACCTGCAATCCCAGCACTGAGGGAGGCTGAGGCAGAACGATGACAAAATCAAATCCTGCCTGGTCAAGTCAGTAACCCTGCCTTCGAATGAAAAAAAAAGTAATGGCTGGAAATGTGCCTTAGTGTGAAGCCCTGAGTACAATCCTCAGTACTGGGAAAAAAATTAGAAGATACCATGTCTGAGCAATCTCTTAAACTACAATTCTCACTTCTGATCACTGCCCTCTACAACTCAGGAGGGCTGGTGCCTTCTACAGGAAAGGCCTCCAGCCATCAGGCACACACACTCTAATAGACATGATGGCTTCACCGAGTCTCTGTTGTCCTGTGAAGGCCCATCCTGCCTGCCCACTGTCAGGGGACTGAGTGGTCCCAGTCATCAGCATGTACTGCTCTGCCACAGCTGTCCCCTCCCTGTGAAGCATGCACATCATGGACACACTTCAGGTGTATCCACAGAAAAACCAGCAGGATCAGCTAAAACTCTGCATAATAAAACTACACAATCTTGGGCAAGGTTTTGTCTATGAAATAAGCATGGTAAACACCTGTGAATGAAATACTATAATGTCTTCAAGCTTAGCACCATGCCTGGCCCAGGTACATGCTGAATATGGAACAGTAACTGCAAACAACGACATTTCCCATACCATCACCTGTGTTCCAGACACTGTTCTTCAAGCACTTTACACATACTAACTCACAGAATTCTCACAACAACCCTCCACCCTTACCCCAATTTATCAGTGAGGAAACCAGACATAAAGGTCGAGAAGTTCTTCACAAGAAGAGACAGATTGAAAATCAGTACAATCTCCAGCTCAATGCAGGTAGCAGTAACCAGAGATCATTAATCCTAGTGAAAAGCCTACAAGTCCCCCTAAGAACTTCTTCCTGACTGTACCTTCCTACTGAATTTTAATCAACTCTAAAGACATCAGCCTACTATTCTGTGCCTGCTATATATATACACAGTTCTATGCTAAAGTAACAATAATAGCCACCATTTACAAAACACTTCCCACACACCAAACACTGCTCAAGAACATATTTCATATTATATTCATTTCTCACAAACTAAGTTATTATTTACATTTCCAGATGAGAAAAACAAAATGCAGCAAGGTTAACTGCCCAAGGGACAAAGCTGTGAGTTACTGAAGGCAGATTATTCCATTCAGGTGATGTGACTCACAAAGCCCAAAGTTCCTAAACACTCTAGTCTATGGACTTCTTCCATAACTACTAACCGTACAGAGGAAGAACTGCCAAGTATACAGTTCGGATAACCAGTACTATAGTTTCAGAAAACATTTATGTTTATTTATAAATTGGCAATTACAGACAGGACTAATTTTGGAAGTACCATGCTCAGCATCATTTTCGAGCTGCAGTATTCATTTTTACCAACAGTCTTCTATTTAATTAACAATACTATGCCTGTCCACTTTTCTTGAAATTTGTTTTCCTGCCACTATAGTTCAGAGGCAGAGAAAAACGAATACTGTGAAAGGTTATTTCCTTTTTCTAAATTTAACAGTAAGGGTGGGTTTGGGGTTAGTTTAGTACAATGACAGCAGTGAACCAGGCAATTAAGGACCTAGTAATTTAAAAGGCTGCACTAGAAAAACATGCCCAACCAGACAAGAACCTCTGGCATCATCTACATGATATGAGGGCCTTATGAAGGAATATTAATATGAAGCCGGGCCTGGTGGCGCACGGCTGTAATCCTAGCACTCGGGAGGCTGAGACAGGAGGATCGTTTTGAGTTCGAGACCAGCCTGGGCTACAAAGTGAGCTCAAGGCCAGCCTGAACGGCACAGCGTGACCCTGTCTCAAAAAGACAAGGACCAGGAATTTAGCTCAGTGGCTTAAGCGCCTGCCTGGCAAGTGCAAAGTCACGAGTTCTATCCCCAGTGCCGCAAAAAAAAAAATAAAATAAATAAAGTGACCTAAAACATAATACAAAAGAACAAATTACCTTTACTTCCCCTATTGAAACTGTGATTTTTTTTTATATTTTAACTGTTTGTTCCATAGTCCCACCACACATAAAGCACTACACACAGGTACTGGAATGAAAGAGAAGTGAATGGAATGCTGCCCTGAAGAGCCTGCAGTCCACCAGGAAAAAGGGTCAAGGACTCACCCCCAGGAAGCTCCTCGGGAGAGCGCCCAGTTGTGCAGACTCAAAAAGGGTAGAGAGATGCCACTCACCTGGGGAGAAGATGATTACAGGCTTGCGATAAGCAGCAGCCTCGGAGGAGAAAAAAGACGCCTTAAGAGGTACAAGAGGAGCAGCAGCTCACTGGAAAAAGGTGTAAGGACAGGCTCAGCTGAGCCCTTTGCCAAAATACACCCGAGGGGCCTCAGATTTCCAGAAAGCAGCAAAGGCCTTATTTGCAAACACAGTGATGAAAGTGAAGCAAACCCTACATTCAGACCAAGCTGAGGACACTGGAGACACAAGAAACTGCCAGCAAAGTCTTCAAATGCAAATAAGAGAAGTGGTAATGCCTTCAAGTGGGAAGGTGTAGACAGGTATCCAGGGGGACCCCTGGGAGGGCATAAAGGACCTTCAAGGGTCATCAGCTCGAGCCAGGTTAGCTGCTCAGATTCACCTAAGGTGGTGATGGAAATAAAAAGAGAGCCTGAGAGAAAACAACCAAAGAACCTAGCCGACTGCTCTTTGAAAACTAATGGAGATATAATACTTTATACTGTCAAAAGATGTATTACTGATACGAAAGCTATCCAAGCGAATGGATACTGTTGTGGCTTTTGTCTAATATCCCCCCAAAGCCTCCAACAGCCATAGGTGGGGCTTTTTCAGAGGTGGCGGATCTGGAGTGTGATGCTGGAATTGATTCATGATGCAATGCTAGGATCAAGGGCACCAGGATTAAGGGTGTGAGTGCCACCCACCCTGAATAGTCTGGATAAAAGGAGCACAAAGACGCTGTTACAGTCCCTTGTTGCTTTTGCTACCTTGTGGTTGCTGTCAACTGTTCTCTACAATGCCCCCAGGACTGCAGAGTTGGCCACCTTCTGTCCGCAGTACACCCCAGCCACTCAAAGCTCCATACCCAGCCCTGCCTCAAGGACAGCACAAACAGGACAGGGCCTCAAAATGCTTACACTTTCAAAGGAGGAGGAGGGTTGTGAAGAGGTAGGAAAGTGGTAAAATAACAAGTGTAACAAAAGGATAAATTATTTTGTCTGAGAAAACAAAAAAAGTAGAAGTCAGGCATGGTGGTACACACTTGTAATCCCAGCACTCAGGACACTGAGGCAGGAGGATCACTGCAAAGAGACCAGCTTGGATTACAAAGTGAGCTCAAGGCCACCCTGAACTGCACATCGAGACCCCATCTCAAAAAGACCAAAAAGACCAAAAACAAACAAACAAAAAGTACTGACTCATAAAAGTATTTAATTTATTTCCAGAAAGACTTTTCTACTTTATCTCAGCTGGGGATTGGGGGTTCAGGAGGAAAGGAGTAGCTCATCACACCTAGGTAACTGCAAAACAGTATAGTAGCTGGGTTGATAAAAAAAAAAAAAAAAACGAAAGCAGGAATATGTAGAAGGTTCAAGAAAGGAAGCAGGGACACCTCTGCCATCTCGTAAGAATAAAAACTCCTGTCTGACCCCTAACAATCTAACCTGCATGGGTCTCCCAGAGTCTTATACTAAAAGACTAGGGCCTTGCTGGGGATTTAGCTCAGTGGCCTAAGCTCCTGCCTGGCAGGTGCAAGGTTGTGAGTTCAATCCCCGGTGCCGCAAAAAAAAAAAAAAAAAAAAAAAAAAAAAGACTAGGGCCCCTGGTTTTAGAGGCAGTAAGTAAAGGTAACAGTAAGTTTAGAATTCTTTCTCCTGTTCCAACTATTTGAAGTCTCTCTGTAAACAACAAAGATTTTAAGTTTTGTTGTTGCTGGAATTTTTTTGGTTGTTGTGGTTTTTTTAAAAGGGATTTTCAGGGCCAGGGATCTAGCTCAGCGGCCTAAGCGCCTGCCCGGCAAGCGCAAGGTCATGAGTTCAATCCCCGGTGCCACAAAAAGAAAAAAAAAAAAGGGGGATTTTTGTGTGAAAAAAAATAGTAATTTTGCCTAGAACAGGGTTTCTCAATCTCAACACCTTTGATATTTGGGTCCAGATAAATTCTTTTGCTTAGCATGTTAGTCCCCAAGCATTGCAGGATGTTCAGCAGCATCTCTGATATCTAAGCCCTACCGGATGGCAGCATAGTAAAATAAACATTCTCCCCAAAACAAATTATGACCCCAAAAAATTTTTCCTAGATTGCCAAACTGGGGGAAGGAGGCATAAAAACTCCATGTGGGAACCACTGGCTCAATCTTTTGTTCAGGAAGAATACATAAAGGTTTCCACCCCCCTTCTCACTTTTTTTTTTTTTTTTTTTTGCAGCAGCGGGGATTGAACTCACGACCTTGCGCTTGCCAGGCAGGCCCCCTTCTCACTTCTATCTGAAAAATCTCTACAAATAAAATGATAAAAGAAGAGGTGAGACAGCAGCTCCCATCTTACTTGGCAACCCTGATCACTTAACCCTCAACAATCCCAGGAATTACTCTTCTCACTTTACAAATGAAGGGACCTACTCTTAGAGACAATAACTTGTCCAAACTTAAGCTCAACAACAAACCTGAATAGATTGGGTGACAACACTGAAGGTTCTAATCTAAACATTACAGGACTTTTGCCCATAGAGCCCTTTTACTTAAGTAAACAGAAATTCTACTACTTTAATTAAACAAGTATTCATAAACCCTTTCAGTAATCCTATGCGAAACGGCACAAATCCGGCAAAATAGGAACCATTTGCTCAAGAAAAAGCTAATGAGACCCACTTCATATAAGCAATGTATGTAAAAGGACTCATCCTGAGCCGACTTCATTTTTAAAGGCTACACGGAAAAGAAAGGAAGGATGTGCATTATTTGAAAGCTGGCCCCTATAACAGGCCATTTGTGACTCTGAAGCCAGGTTATCACTGCCTCTGAGTCACACCACTCTGTCCATGCATCTTCCAAAACAAAAAACAGAGACTTTATCAATAAGAGGACCCCTGGCAGTCATAAAAACCAACTGGTGATGTGGTGGAAAGGGCAGCTTTAGCACTCCACGTGCTGAGTCTCAGAACTAACCAACACCAAGAGGGTAGCTGGGAGCAGCTTATTTAGTCTCTTTTGGCCTGTTTCTTACTCGTGTAATAGTGATAGTATCAAACAGGAATGACTGCCCAGCACTTAGTAAAATGCTGCATGTCGATAACTGCTCAAGAATTTCCTTTTTACCTTGTCCCTTAAAAGACGGTTTCATAGCCTTCCTAAAAGCCTAAGCTTACCCTAAGATCAAAGTCCTTTCTGTCCAAATGGATCAGTGTTTTGTTGTCTGTCTGCAGTACTGGAGATTAAACCCAGGGTCCTCCCATTAAGCTACTTCCCCAGCCCTTTGCTAGTTTTCATTTGAGAAAGATCTCACCAAGTCACTGAATTGCCCTGGCTGCAATCAACTTGCAATCCTCCTGCCTCAGCTTCCCAGGGTGCTGGAATGAGGAGAGCCAGCACAGCTGGTTTCCTTTTTGTGAATTTCTATTTGACACTCCTCCACTTTGAATCAATAGGGATGAATCCATGCACTACCCACCCACCTCCAACAAAGTACTCTTCCTCGTTCTCTAAGCACTCTGGAGAGAAATGGCAAAGCTGACACTGGAGTTGACTGGAGTCCATCCAATCACCAGGTGAAGAAGCCATGAGCAGCTCTTTTCATGACGCTGTGGGCCATGACTGGATCACCCGCTCCTCCCAACTCTTCATTTAGCATTGCCACCAACACACCTGAACTTTCTCCTCATTAGAGAAAAAAAAAAAAAAAGGCTCACTATAAAGCATCATTGTATCAAAGAAATTTTTCAAATTTCATAGTCTGCGTAAGGGCTGGAGGGTGTGGGTCAGTGGTACAGCTCCTACTTGGTGCTCTTGATCAGAGGCCCTTGGTTTGATCCCCAGCACCAAAAACAGTAAAAATCTGGTTAATGAATGGGAAAGGCAGAAAAAGTGCTGAAGACACAATCAGGATAGATAGTCTTTAGAGTCTGCTCATTAACTGATTATCCACTAATTGTATCTTATCTTAGAATTTCCAGTTTTACATTAAGTCCTAGTTTTTCCCTCCAAGACTGATGGAACAACAAAGTGGTTAGAAACCTAAAAAACCAAAAAACTAACTGTCGAGCCGGGAGTGGAGGTGCACTCCTGCAACTCCAGCTCTTGGAAGGCTGAGACAGGAGGATCACCATGAGTTCAAGGCCAGCCTGGCCTACATAAGCAAGTTCAAGGCTGGGGAGACCCTGTCTCAAAAAAAAAAAAAAATTAAGAAGATTAAAAAAAAAAAAAAAAAAAACCACTGTCATTCCCATTCCATCACTTACTGCTTCATGCTGAATAAATGACTTGCCTTTCCATCTAATTTACCTCAACTAAAATTTTGAGACACTAATATCTACCTTATATGTTTATAGTCATACACAAAAAGCACTTACAGCTATGCCTGAGCTATTAAGTATACAGTAAATATTAGATATTTTGGTGGCTGAGGATAAAGCTCAGTCATAGAGCACTTTCATGAAACTCTAGGATGGACACTCAATACACACACTCATGAAGTCACAGTGACACAAGCCTGTGACACCTATAATCCCTGGGACTCGGGTTAGAGGCCAGACTAGGAAATTTATTAAAAAGTTTGTCTCAAAAACTAAAAACGGGAGCCAGGCGTGGTGGCTCACGCCGGTAATCCCAGCACTTAGGAGGCTGAGACAGGAGGATCACTGCGAGTTCAAGACCAGCCTGAGCTACAAAGTGAACTCAAGACCAGCCTGAACAGCATAGTGAGACCCTGTCTCAAAAAGACAAGGACTGGGGATTTAGCTCAGCAGCCTAAGTCCCTGCCTGGCAAGCGTGAGGTTGTAAGTTCAATCCCCAGTGCAGCAAAAAGAAAAAAAAGAAAAAAACTAAAAAAGGGGCTGGAGATGTAGTTCAGTAGGAAAGCACCCCTGGGTTTGATCTCAAAATAAACTGTTGCCAAGTTTATAGCTATAACATCACTAGTTTAAAAAACAACTAAAGTGTTACAGACTTTCTTTTTGCGTAATCCTAAGAATTGCCAAGATGTGTAGCAAGTGTAACCAAAATCTAGCCTAGACAAATATTCAGTAATGCCCTCGAAATGAGTTTACAGTGTACTTATTGTATGCTTCCCTCAGTCACACTGTTTTCTTCACCTGTGCACTGGTGTGTGAAAAGGCACCTTGAATGCCTGTGTCCACACATAAGGTGGCAAACGTAGACCTGCAGGATTGTAACACATCCCCTCAAATCCTGTCTCCTAGCCTAGCACATCAAATTGACCCAAGAATAAATACAGCCCACCTCTCCCCACTTTAATAGTACAATTTATCATCTCCAATTTCAACATTTGCTTGAATTCTCTCAAGGAAAAGAGCTGGAAAACCACAAACTGCATTTTTCTTTTCAAAAACTTTAATTCACTGGGCATAGCAGGACACACCTGTAATCCCAGCATTCTGGGAGGCTGAGGCAAGAGGATCACAAATTTAAACCCAGTCTCAGCAAGACCCTGTCTCAAAGAGTAGAAGGGGAGGCAGCATGATAGCACATGCCTATAATCCCAGCACTCGGGAGGCTGAGGCAGGAGGATCCTTGCAAGTTTAAAACCAGCTTGGGCTACAAAGTGAGTTCAAGGCCAGCCTAAAGTGCAAAGCAAGACTGTGTCCCAAAAAGACCACACACACACACACATACACACACACACACACACACAAAAGCAGAAGAGGGGATATACTAGGGATAGAGTTCAGTGCAACCCCCCCACACACACACACAAAGAACACTTCTATTAAAAGCATGAGTTATATAGAAAGAATAAGTAACCCATGCTTCTACAGTACAAATATAGACCAACACTAACATTTGGGTACATTTCTCTCCAGATACAGTTACATAAAGCCAAGACAACTTACAAAACTGCAATCAACTTCTATGGATGTTCTGGTTTTGGGGGTTTGTTTGTGTTTTGTTTTTAAGATGGACAACTCGCTCTGGTTGTCCAGACTAGTCTCAAGTTCCTGAGCTTGAGCAATCCTTCCGCCTTAGCTTCCCCAAGGAGCTGAGACCCCTCTTGCACTCCACTGCATCAGTCTATACACAATCTCAGATTGTGGTTTTCATGCCACCGAGTATTCTCCCAAAGCACAAGAACAACACAAGTCTCCCAAAGTGCTTGCTGCAAAAATGCAAGAAAAGATTGGTCTAAGTAAGTGTTCAGAGTCTTTCTTTGATTCTGATTCATTTTTTCTTTTGGAGTTTTGTTTGCTTGTTCTGTTTTTTTCAAATTGACACAATATATAGCCCAGGCTGGCCTCAAATTTGAGATCCCCTTGCCTCAGCAGCCTCCGAGATACTGGGATTACACACCGGTGCGCCACCACACCTGGCTCTGGGTCTGGTTTTGTTGTTGTTGTTGTTGTTTGTTGTTGTTGTTTTTACACATTTGACATAATCATGAAGCCTATAAATTTAAAAAAAAATGAAAGTTCCAACTCTCAGGTCCTCTCAATTTTAAGCCCAAGTATTTTGGCTGACACTAAACTGTGTACTGTGACTTAATTACACAGCTCCTTGGTCAGAGCACCTCAACTTGTCCTACAGGTACTTCCCGACAGTATCATTAACCCCACTTTAAGATGAGGATGCCAATACAGCAGTGATGTGACTTGCCTAAATATGAATTACCTGGTTAGCAACCCAGAAGCAGAATCTAAGACTCCTAATATTTATAGCAAAATTACAGGTCTGGGTTAGGTCCATGGGGGCATTACGAGAAGTAAATACCAGAGGGAATTCTGATAGTTCTGAAATGACCCTACCACAGGTTTTAGAACATCCGGGTGATCTAAGGACACCCTGCCAGGGCATGCTAGAAAATATATCTAACCAGCACGTTTAGTTCAAGGACTTCCGAGTATGCTTCATGGACACTGACCACTGGCAGGCCAACTGACAATGCCCACAATTACCAGCAGGAAAAGGAGGCAGGAGACTGAAACACACTCCCAACCAATCTGTAACTAAAACAGACCCAGACTCCTGCCCCCACCTGACCCCACCCAAGGGAGCCCAGTAAGCACAACTTCCCTGTGGACTAACACTGAATGGGAATTTGCTGCCTCCAAGAGAAAAAATTTAGTGGGAGAGGGAACAGGGGCAGGGGATCAAAGGAGCTGCTGAGAAGCCAAGGAGGGCGACAGCCAATCCCAAGTGGAGCTGTAGAAAACCTCCCACTGCAGAAGCCTTGCTCAGGAGCCCAGGATATGCACCAGGTCACAGAGACAAGTGCTGGCGCAGGTACTTGAGAGCAGTTCGGAGGAGCTCAGAGCCCTGGGCAGTTCAGACCCTAATTACACAGAGCCTGGTTTGACTGGGTCAAACCTATGGAATTATTCACCCCAAACACACAGGCAGCATTGTCTCCCTTCCTCATTCGAGCACCAAAACTAGACCACCCTGAGAATTCTAAGTCCTTTTATTAACATAAGAGACTTCTTCAGTCCATAATCTCATACTCTCTAGGACAGAAATTTAAATTAAGGACTTTGGAATGTGAAGCCAGGCAACAGTACCGCTCTCAAAGTTGGTAATTTTAGCATTCAACACATGAAATAAGAAGGTTATATAGAATTTGCTAAGCCAGCCCATGGCTAGAGATAGTTCAAGGTTTGCCACTGAAAAGCACAAAGATCTTTAGCTCAAGGAAAACAGCTAAGGACAATGCATGCCTAAAACATTGCTGAAAAGGCTCTGATTACTCACCTGTACTCTGTTGAGAGTTCTGGTTCCCCTTTCCCAAAAAGTTCAATGTGAATTAACTACGTCATAGAAAGGGATGAATAGCTTGGCGTGGTGGTGCCTGTAGTTCCAGCACTCGGGAGGCTGAGACAGGAGGATCGTTGTGAGTTTGAGACCAGCCTGGGCTATAAAGTAAGTTCAAGGCGAGCCTGAATGGCATAGTGAGACCCTGTCTCAAAAAGACAAGGGCTGGGGATTTAGCTCAGTGGCCTAAGCACCTGCCTGGCAAGCAAGAGGTTGTGAGTTCGATCTCCAGTGCCACAAAAAAAAAAAAGACAGGAGGGGTGTCACACACCTGTAATCCCAGGCCTTGGAAAGCCAAGACAGAAGTTAGTAAATTTAAGGCCAGCCTGGGCTACATAGGGAGTCCAACACCAGACTGGACTACACAAGCAAGATCCTCTTAAAAAAAAACAAAGAGAAGCCAGATAGCGCCTATGAAGCGCCTCCCATGAACTGTGAATCCGCAGAAGCCATGCCGAGGCTGGGAGGAGCCCATCAAGAAACCAATTAGCCTTTCCAATAAGCTGGGCAAGTCATGCAAGGGCCAGGAAGTCAGAAGTCGGACAGCACCTCCCAGGAGCCTACCTGCAGGGGCAGGCTGAGAATCAAGAAACGCTCCCCCAACCCCCGCCCCACCAGTGGGCAACTGACTGGTTAGGAGGACAGGCTGAGTTAATAGCAACTGAGGTACAAAAAGCAACTAAATGCTTCTATTGTTTGCTTGACCTTGCAGGACTGGGGCCGGTGGTCTGTGCCTCTATTGGGAGGATAACAATATGCAAGATAGCAAATATGGGGGATTTCCTTCTGTCTTGTTTTCGAAGTCCAATATTGTTCTCACTGTTTTATTTTATTCCAATTTACTGTTTTGCTTTATTCAATGTTCTGTTTTGATTGGTTTCATTCTGTTTTGTTTGGTTTGAATTTGCTATGTCTGATGGAATGGACAACTACTGTGAAGATAACAAGATATACTGTGGTAGCCATTATTGATTTCCTACTGTCCTGCTTCAAAGTTCTGTACCAATTTCACTGCTTTGTCTTGACTGGCTTTATTCTGCTTTGTTTCGTTGGGTTTTATTATCTTTAAAATAGAAATTTTAAATTTTTTCTTTAAAAAAATCAAAGACATGTCACAAACATATGTGTACATTTTTAGCTTAAAAAACTAACATATATAGAGTGGCTTCAATTTAGCTTACTCTCCTAAATTATTCATGGGCCTTGCTTCGTAGGACTCATAGTGAATATTCATACACGGTATACGAAACACATTACCACTTCGCTCCACACGCTGGCTGCAAGACACACAGCTCTTCATAGCCCCCCATTATTACACCTCTCATTTATGTCAAAGTGTGACACAGCAACTAAGACCTGACACAGGCTTTCTCAGGCCACCCCACCAGATGCCTGGTATTGCTGGACAAGGGTGCTATTAACCCCGGGGTAGTCTTTGTAGGTCATTCCCCATGCAGAAATCTCAGTTTGGGATCCTACGTCTCACTCCATGGTGACAAAAGAACCTGTAATCCCAGCTAGACAGGAGGCAGAGGCAGGATCCCATGTTTCAAAACCAGCCAGACAACTTTAGCAAGACCCTGGGTTCAAACCTGGGTTCAGCGCTCCCTGGGTTCAAACCTCAAGAACCGCAAGACCCTGAGTTCAAAACGGGGTTCAGTGCTCCCTGGGTTCAAACCTCAGTACTGCCAAATAAACAGATCCTCTGAGCAGCTTATTAGTATGTTAGGGTTAACCGGAAAACGAGGTAGGGAATGAGTTTCACGTGTCTAAAGGTAAATCAACATAGCTCCCAAATCCAGAATAAGAAACAAGTCAGGAATGGAGAGAGGAGAAATTTGGATATATCATACTTCAATATAGAAAGAAGCTTATTATCAGTGTGGCTGGGGATTTAGCTCAGTGGCACAGTGCCTGCCTAGCAGGCATGAAGTCATGAGTTCGATTCTCGGTACCAAAAACAAAAAAAGTGTAAAAAGATAGTGGATTTGTAAAAATCTCCCAATGACCAACCAAGTAAGGTACCTGCATCAAGTGACAGCCCCTGCACAATTACTATTCTATGACTCTTACCTTCTATCACACAGTTCAATAAACTCCTATGCTAAAACCCAAGAGCAGGGAACAAATGAGAATGTCACAACTCCAAAAGAAGTCTACAGATAATTTGTCAGGCATGAACAGACATTAAATCCTCTACTTTCAATACCTCTGAATAAGAACACTTCTTTTAATAATTTAATGACCATTTCCAAAAGCAGCAATAGGATTGTTGTAGTGGATGTAAAACTCACATCAGCAATTAGCAATGACCTTTAAAGAAACTTTTTACTTAATTTACATTAATAGGTCAACACAATTTATTCTAATCAAAATTTTAAATGAAGGCCAGGAATTTAGCTCAGTGGCATAAGCGCCTGCCTGGCAAGCATGAGGTTGTGAGTTTGATGCTAGGTATCAAAAAAAAAAAAAAAAACAAAGACAAAAGCATTTAAATGAGAGGGGCTGATAATGAGAAGAAAAGCAAAAAAGAGATGAAAATGTAGCAAAGGAAGAGATGAAAAAGAACTGTCCTTAGAAGCCATCTAGATTTGCAGGAGGAGGCTGTGCATTTGGAGGCCGGCTGAAAACAAGCAGACTCCTAGAGCGACACTTTCAACTACCTTTACCCTGGACAGCAGCCTTAGATGGGAAATGAAAAAAATTCATAAACAAAAAGCAAACCTATTGTTTTCAGAGTGTGAGAAAACTGGAATTTTCTGTAAAGCACTTACAGCAAAAGTTAGCTTTTGTAACTTTTAAAAAGGAAAGTACTGTACAAACTCCGGCTTCCATAATTTACCACTTTGGATACCTGGGTTCTGTGACAATTAGAAGGAATAATTGTTGATTGTAGCTCTGACTACAGTTAGGGAACAGAATCACAAGTGTAAACTTTCAGGTAGTAGCAGTAAAATACTTCCCTTTCTCAAGGAAAAATATAGATGGGTGTCTTCTTTTTGCAGCTCTTCTCAGTTGCTAGTATCCACAGGAATGGTAGAAATCTCGATAAAAAAATGTGACAGTAATTCTCACTTTATTGCTCTGTGTGCGTAAACACAAAACAGTTCAAAGACCCTAAAACATCTAGTTTAAAAAAAAGAATCCAGATTTAAAAAAAAAAAACCTAAATATGCTTATAGTGTTTTCTTAGTATTTTGTGCTAAATAATTTTATAGTCTCAGACTTCTACAAAACCACACCCAGCAGAAACAAAGTGATTGGCACCCTCCTTTATGCATTCTAATTTTATCTTTTCCCTTTCTTTCCCCACCTCTGGCTGAAAAAGCGAAAATGTGTATTTCCCCACACTATCACAGGAAACAAGGGGATTCCATCCAAATAGAAGGATGTCACATTCCCAGGCACAGCCACACAGGATGTCAAAGGTCATGCCCCATAACTGGCCACACCAAATGCTATTAATATATTTATAGTCAGAGTGAGTAACTATAAACCCAAAAGCTTTCAGGTGATGAAAGCCAGAAGGGGCATTAAATGAAGTTTTCTAAGCAGAGAGAAATATGCTATCTTAGTAACATTCTACTGCATCACAAGTAAGATCTAACAAGTCATTTGCTGTGATCCAACAGGCCATGCCATGATGCGCCCTGCAAAGGTCTGCAGGAAGGTGGCTGCTAGTTTGTTTTAAGCCACAGTAACAAAGCAACAACCTGAAGGGAGCAGGGGAACCTCCCCAACAGAGGTTAACTTTTCTGCACAAAGCCCACACAGACGGGACAAGTTTGTCTAATAAAAAGTCACATTTTTAAGTGAAATCCTAAAATAATCTCACCAGCCACAAAGAAATGAACTTAACAGGACATGTGACTAGAGAAGTGTAGAGATTGGAAGTCCCCATTTCTAATCTCAGGAGTAAATTCACAGTTAAGGATTACGTTATGGCTTGTATACAGATGGTCCCCCACAAGCCTCATGTAGTGATGGAAGCGGCTGAATCTAGTGTTTGTGACTGACTCCTTGTCTAGTGCTGAAATTGGTGGTGTAAGTCCTGCACCCGCCAGGGGTGGAGCCGACACACAATGTAAGGTCAGAATGGGGGCGTGTTTTTCCTCTTTTGTGTGGTTCACTCTTGCCCCTCCCCAGTGCCATGCCACCCTGCCTTGGAGTCAGCTGATTATGGACTGAAATCCCCAGAAACTGTAAGCTAAATAAACCTTTTCTTCCCTAATTTTGGGTGTCAGGTGTTTGTCTCAGCAATGAGAGAAAAGTAACCAAGACAGATTACAAAGAATTAAGTCACCAAAAGAATTCCTCTGATATATTAACCTGAGAGTCCAAAGTGTTTCAATTTTCAATTTTCCCTCTTTCTTCTTCCTTCCAGTACTCCATAAAATGAGCTACGGCATTTGAAACACAAATGCAGGTGGAAGTGTAAAAGAGGTTTAACTGAAGGCCCCCAATAGTCAGTCCCCATAGAATAGATCTCAGCTCATGACATCTATGGTTGGAAATGTTTTCCCCTTCTTGCCTCTTATATAAACTCAGGCAGAAATCATAATGCACAACCATTAACAACTTTAAAATGTCTCCATACTTTCAGTGCTAAAGATATTTAAGTAGGTCCTCTTAAATATTGTCAGCATTTGATGTAACCCAGAATCATTTACATTTTTCAGTGGGTTCACATAGCACAATAATTACTTTTAATCTTTTTTTATTTTTTAAGAAATATAATTTATGGGCCAGGCATGGTGCTGCACACCTATAATCCTAGCACTCAAGAAGCTGAGGTGGGAGGATCAACACAAGTTCCAGGCCAGCCTGGGCTCCATTGTGAGTTCAAGGCAAGTCTTAACCACACAGGGAGGCCCTGTCTCAAAAGAAAGACAGGGATAGCCAGGAGTGGTGGCACACTCCTGTAATCCCAGCACTCGGGAGGCTGAGGGAAGAGAAAAAAAGAAAAGAAAACTATATATATATAATTTATAAAGCATGGAAACAAATGGTTAATGCAATCAGACATGTACCTTCTAATAGTCTGAGGGAAAAAAATTCAGCATGAATATGGGCTAATCTCAATCAATTTTGTGTGCATACTTTATTCTGCATTTCCCACACCACTTTAAAATATCACACACTAAAAGTCAACAGCACAAACTTTAGCGCTCAGACTACTTATTAAATGGTTTTAAAACTCAACTAAGCTGAACAGATTATGAGTACATACTTCTGACTAAGGTAGCCACAAGAGGATTCTAGGCTAAGCGATGGTGGCAGGGGAAAATGACCTGTACAGCGCATGGGGACCACTTCTCCAACACAGGAAGAGAGCAGACTCCACTCAACCCATCTACAGCAGGCAGGGTAATTCTTGAAACTTGTAACAATCATGCTTTTAAATTTTTATCTGAACAATCTTCCTGCTTTCTTTTTAAGTAAGTCTGGTATAACTCAGCTCAAAGGTGTCAAAATGACAGCTCAAGAAATGTAAAGCTCTTGCCAGACATTATGGCACACACTCAAAATCCCAGCATTCAAGAGGCTGAGAGGCAAGCCGGGCCTGGTGGTGCACGCCTGTAATCCCAGCACTCAGGAGGCTGAGGCAGGAGGATCATTGTGAGTTCGAGACCAGCCTGGGCTACAAAGTGAGCACAAGGCCAGCCTGAATGGCATAGCGAGACCCTGACTCAAAAAGGCAAGGGCCGGGGATTTAGCACAGTAGTGTAAGCAGCTGCCTGGCAAGTGTGAGGTCATGAGTTCAATCCCCGATGCCGGGAGAAAAATATAAAGCTCTTAGTCAGGTGTGGTGGCGCATGCCTGTAATCCTAGCATTTGGGAGGCTGAGGTAGGAGGATTCTTACAGTTCGAGACCAGCCTGGGCTACAAAGTGAGCTCAAGGCCAGCCTGAACTGCATAGTGAGACCCGGTCTCAAAAAGACAAAAAAAAAAAAATATATATATATATATATATAGAGAGAGAGAGAGAGCTCTTTAAAGTAGCACCCCAAGATTCTAGTAATAAAATACTACATAAGGAGTGCTACATGGCAGTGTGGTCATAGGTGGGGAAGCATCAGTTATGAACTGAAGATGTCAATCACAAAAATATACCCAATTACAGGAATTTTTAACCCTAATCAACTTTCTTAGCATTCATTCTTAATTTTATCGACTATTTCTGGAGGGAGAAAAGAAGCAAAAGATCATTCTGTTGACCTTCTCTAAAATGTAAAGACATCAAATGCTGAGTCTTAAATGTTATATGGAATCTGAAAGCCTCCATAGTAATACAGGACATACAATAAACTTAAATCATATAATAAATATAAATCTAGGGCCTACAGAATTCAAGATTAATTGTATTTCACCGATTTTACAAATCAAGTATAATAAGCACACGGGTAACAGAAGAGTGCGTACAGAAACCACTCATGTTCAATACACACAAATGACATAATGAGCCAATAAAGAAAAAATAAAATTCTAAATGAAGGACAAAAACCAAATCAGTCACAAAGACTATAGAAAACCACCACAGTCCACAGGAAGTTCTCGCGTTTGCTGCATGTAAATTTTATGATGGCCTGCCACCCACCCATCTGAAGAGAACTTTTCCACTCAAGTGTAGAGTCTGCAACCAACTTGGTACCAGGTACACAAACAATCTGGGCTGATACTTATAAGTTCTTGCAGTTCCCTCCTCCCTGCTTCCTTCCTTCCTGCCACCTCCTTAGGAGGCCCCTGATACAGATGGAGGAGGTAACAGTAACTCTCGCTTTAAAAGACAGCTGAGATACTACCTGTATCCACAGCAGAGTAATGCAGGGATGAAACCTGACCCTGAACCCTCAGTAGTGTGGCAAACTGAAACAGCAAATTAAACCTCACAACCAGTCGTGATGCTACACCACCTCTGATACAACATTACAGCAAATAAACACACCTATCTTGTTATTTATGCAATCCTACAGTTAAGGCTAATTAACTTGAAGAAGTTAACTAAAAAAATATTTTTATATCAACACAACACAATAAATTCCATTATAGCCATTACTACTTCAAGAATCTTGCCAAAATAAGGTCTCTAGTTAAACCATGTGCAAATCATTTCCTCTGACCTTCCTTACAAGCAACCAAACTGTCTTAAGTATTCCACACTTATTTGTACAGACCATTACCAAATACTGTATGTATTTGGTTTTGTTTTCAAGCTTTGAAGGACAACACAATATAAACCTGGTAATTAGGTGATTCAATTATAATTTCTCCAAATTAGATTTAAAGTCTAAATGCATTTCCTTTCAGATACAGAAAGCAGCGTGTCTTATCACTCCTACCCCTTCTACCCTGCAATGGTAAGACTTCGTATGTCTGAAGACTTCATTCAGACAAGGGACTCTGGGACCTCTGAGGCATGACAGTGGAGGAGAGCACTTACTTTCTACACTAAGAAAAGAAAATTGGGCCAGGGATCTAGTTCAGTGGCCTAAGTGCCTGCCTGGCAAGCACAAGGTCTTGAGTTCAATCCCCGGTGCAGCAAAAAAAAAAAAAAAGAAAGAAAGAAAGAAAGAAAGAAAGAAAGAAAGAAAGAAAGAAAGAGAAAAAGAGAATTGCTGGTGGGGGGGCCAAAACTAAGGAGGCAAGGCTCAGTGCCTCCAGGCCTCAGCTAACTCTTCAGAACAGCAGGCCACTGAAAAGAGCTTTATCCTCTCACAGAATCCAAACCGATTTCCCCCTTCCCCTTGGCTTTCTTGGGCCCTCCTCTCACCTGAGATCCAAATATGACTCACAGGATTAATCAAACTCGTTGGCTTTTGTACTGTAATGTAATTACAAAAGGCAACCACTCAGATCTCCTGATACCAACT
>RJWT010011826.1:0-22943 GCA_004365215.1 Cuniculus paca
AAATAAATAAATAAAGCAGAACAATGTAAGCAATACAGAACTTCAAAATACTAGTAAAACAGTAGTGGTTACCATGTTTGTTATCTTCAGAATAGTTGCCTATACCTTCAGACACATTACAATCAAACAACACAGAATAGAGAAAAATAAATCAAAACAAAACAATGAAAGCAATACAGGGTTTTGAAACAAGATAATTGGACATCCTCGATGGCTGCAATTACATATTTTGTTATCTTTGAAATAGCTATCCATGCCATCAAGTATAATAAAATCAAACAAATCAGAATAAAACAAAACTAATCAAAACAATGCAGACAATATGAGTTTCAAATCATGATAATAGATTCACAGTGGTCACTTCCTTCCCTTTTTAGATAATTCCTCCCCTTTGACTTCCCCAATATGTATTGTGCATTTTGGATCCCACTAACTCCTTTAGCTTGTTATACTAGGGAGACAACATGAAATTCACCCATGTGACTCTGAACCATTTCATCCATGAGCATGATCTCAGGTTATATCCATTTACCTACAAGAGCCTTGAGGTTATCTTCCTTTATAACTGAGTAAGTTTCCACCACGTAAAATACCATGTCTTTCTTATTCATTCTTTGCAGGGTTTTTTTAATGCAGGTTTTTTTTTTTAAGGTTACTACATCAATGGTTCTGAAAGCATGGTCTACAAGTCTAGACCAGAGATCAAAGCATTTCAGAGTGAACAGGCAAGGGCTGATAGACAACAAGTCCAACTGAAGAAAGTGAGGATCTGGCTGGTCGAGTGACTTGTCAAAGATCACACAGAGCACACAGAAATTCTGGGAGGGTATCTGTGTGTCTCCCCACCAGAAGTTCATCCACAAAACACTTCTAACCAGACAATGAAGGACTGGTCTCAGGTGCTCTTCTTGAAACTGCCTATATTTCACTTCTGACTTTGACTAATGCTGTTCATTCCTGTTTAAGCTTGTGGGACTGCCTTTCAGTTTAAGGTAAGTCATGTACAGTGAGATCCTTTGCAATGCTGGAGTCTTTTCCCTACTATGGTAGGGGGTCAAGGCTGAGTACTTCCCACTTCCTAGTAGAAGTAAAATTTTTCTAAAAGTGGGCCTGGGCAATATATTCACAAAAGCTCTTTTGACACGACCTTCCAAGTGTTCTTTTGATTATTACTTCTTTGCAATGATAGTAAGAAAACAGAGTTTCATTGTCCTCCAAGGGCTTATTATCTCCATCAAAGTGTAGTTTGGAAAATTGGAACGCCATTGCCATTATGGTATTTTGTACATGTTCTAAATTTGAACTAGTATGCCAAAGAAAAAAGGAACCAATCCTTACATGAACATTGAACATATATTTTCTCTAATTTTTCCGGATGGAGAAAACAGAGTTAAGGAGTACTTCCATGATGCAAAAATGATTTCCTTCTTTGTATCTATAGGCAATAAAGACCGGCTTTTTTTTTTTCTTACAGTTATGGTGCTCTCCATTTTAGCATATGGTGGAGCGGAATGAACATTTCAACACCACTGTGCTAGTATTGCAGTGAGCCATCTCCAGCTCCTCATGGTTACTCCCCAGACCCTGACAAAGCTAGATGAGAGCTAAGTTTTCGCAGTTCACCGTGTTCTGTGTAAAGGCTACTCTCCCGAAAGTCACAGGAGCCAGAGAAATATCAACAGAACCTGCTGTCCCAGATCCCCTCGCCAGATTTTATTAGAAAAACAATACAAGACTTTTTAACCAGGTAAAAAGTACCTTCACTACAAATATGAAACTAATTTCCTGCAACAATGACCCTTCTACCCTCTCTATGTCTTTGCTAATTGTGTAAGGACTAGACTTTGTCAGGTCATTCAAGCTTTTTATCATTCACAATATTTCAATGAAACGAGAGTATTTTATCATCAGCTTAAAGGTTTAAGAATGCCTGATTTGGATGTGTGCATTGAAAATGGTATAAGGTCTAAGGCTTTTTTTTTTTTCCTAAAGAATCAATATCTGTAATTCAATCTGTGAGAACATTCACATGGAGGGGAAGTATAATCCTGAGGTTTAACTCCCCTTTGTGGGGAATCAGACCATCTGAATCTGGATCCCTGTTCTTTAACTTGAAGATCTCCTTTAGTTCATCTGTGAAAACAAGCTTTGTAACAAATTTGATAACAAGCAATCGATACATTTCAGCAATTATTATGGTAAGTGCTGCTGTAAAAGGTTTTATAGTTTGAAAGTGTCTGTGAAAGTTCATGTGTTAGAATCTTAAACCTCAGTGCAACAGTGTTGAGAAGTGCAAACATTAAGAAGTGATAAGATCGTGAAGGCTCTGTTCCTGTGAGTGGATTCATATCATTGTCCCAGGAATGAGTCAGTTATCATGGAAGTGGGTTCCTGATAAAAGGGTATTTCTTTCTCTCTCTCTCTCTCTCTCTCTCTCTCTCTCTCTCTCTCTCTCTCTCTCTCTACCTGTCCTTGCCCTCTCTTCCTTTCCTCTCCTCCCTATGTGATGCTTTCTGTTATGTTATATTGTATCAAGGTGCCTATCACCAGATGTATCCTCTCAATTTTGGATTCCACACTGTTGTGGTTTATTTAAATGTTCCCCAAAGCCTCATACAGTCACGGACGCAGCTGAATCCAGTGTTTGTGATTGGTTCTTTGTCTAGCGTTGGGATTGGTGGTGTGAGTGCCAGGGATCTGGCATACAATATAAGGGAGAGAAGGAAGCATGAACAGCTGCCCCTTAGCCATGCCACCCTGCCTTGGAGCCAGCTGAGTATGAACTGAAACCTTCAAAAACTGTACACTAAATAAACCTTTCCTTCCTTCATTTTGGGCATCGGGTATTTTGTTCCAGCAATGAGAGAAACGTATCCAAGACACTCACCCTCCTCAACTGTTAGCAAACTGAACTGGCCAGTCTACCATATTCTATTATAGAAGCACAGTGAAAAAGGGCAGAAGGCAATGTCACATAACATTTAGGCTTACAGGTCTGAAATTACATTGCCAAAGTTAAAATTCTGATTTCATCCCATACCAATTATGTGACCAGGGCTAGTTTTTTAAGCTTCAGTTATAGGATTTTCTCCTGTCAAATAAGATGAGAGTTATTGTGAGAAATAAATGACAAGGAAAAGCAATGTATCCACAGAAACCAAGTGGCACAGTGCTTGGTGTGTACTAAGCATATAAAAAAAATTAGCTATTGTTATTATTAATAGTAATGTAGTACCAGCAAAAGCAGCAGTAGTGGTTATACTATTGCTCCGTTTGGGAGACAGCTTGTAATTATTAACTGTGGCACACCTCTGAAAAATGTTCTTGGCAGAAATAAGGTTCCCATTCCTGACCGGAGCTTATTACAAATACCCGTCTTCTCTGAACAGAGCAAGGACATTTTAAAGAAAGTTCTGGGTGAACCAATATTGCACAGTAATATTCTACATGGAAAAACGTTTTTCCCTTAGCTGTTTCATTTGTTCTGTCTAAAGTCTTGTGCTATTTTAATAGTTGATATAATAATAAAAACAATTTTCCCCCATATATTTAATATGAGAAATTTTTACTGGTCTAATGCCATAAAAGTCGAAGTACTTACCCGAAGTCAATTTATTCTTGCAGGTACTATTATGTAATAGCAATGCAGTCGATTGGAGGTTAAAACAAAACAAAACAAAGTATACATTAAATGCTCCCGCATCTGCTTTCTTGGGTAGAAAAATTGTGGCCCTTGAACCTTTGTGGAATATTTTTTAATCTTAGTTTTCCTAATCAGTGAAAATAGAAAGTTTAGCATTTGTCCTGTCTTGTCTTCCAAAGTTTTTACCTAAGTACAAATAAGAAAATACGGGGCTGAATTTTAATTGAAGCGGTTGTACCAGTTTAAGTTAGTCTTATTTCAGAGTTTGAGCTCACTCACCCACAGAAATTATGGTTTGTGGATTTCGTTTGTGCTTACTGAAAAACAGCTTATTTGGTCAGTTGGTCCATTTACCCGAGAGACATGAATGTGGCGTCCCTCCCAAAGGGCCATGAGCTGCAGAATGTGCCATAGGTGTGTGGGATGCGCCTCCGTGCTGCCTGAGCGGGGGGCGGCTGTTTCTGTAGCTGGAGTCTTTCGCTGCCTGCCTAGAGGGATTTTAACAGGCATCCTCAGAACTGTGCACTTGCCAAAACATATATTGACATGATAAACCACAATGGATTTAAGTGTTTAAAGTCAAAAATACACTTTTAAAAATAAGTACTTAAGTTGACTGATTGAGCAATACTACCTGGATGCTGACTTGAATTTACTTAGAATGAACCACAGGGTAAACTTTTATTTTAACTTTTTTGAAACAAAAGCAAGGAAAACCAAAAGAGAAAAACACAATTCCATGAAACATTTTCTCATTTCTATCTCATGAAACAATTGAAACTTGTAGCAGAGTTGCAGAGACAAGCCAACAAACCTTGACAGTCTCTGTAAAAATGTTTAGATTTAAATTAAAAATAAATGTGCTTCCTATGCCCCTGGCTGTTTATACTTTGTTCTGTCTTACACTTTTTTTTTCACATCTCCTATAATCCCCTTCTGGTGCCCAGAAAATCTGCTGCAAACCCATCACGCTTAAAAACTAATTGCAAAAAATTCCTGTACCTATTTTCCATTTATGTATTTTTCTATTTGCCTGTTGGTGTTAAGATACATACAGACTCTTTCTTCCTTTTGGTTATGTACAATTCATACGATACTTTTCAGTTGTCTCCATTGTTTTAATTCGGGTGGAATATTGTGAAATATTTTATTTGAACGAGATCTTGTATGAGTGGGCTATCTATGGCAAACTCCATCCAGTGTTTCAATGTATGAAGGGGATTCTGTCTTATTCATTCCGTTAATTCAGACAGCACTGCCTGCAGCATATCTGAGAAGTGACAAGCCATCCACCCTCTGTATCTGCAGGTTCCGTATCACAAATTCTAGCAATCACAGATAGAAAATATTTTTAAAAACATGTATCCATAATGAACATGTACAGACTCTTTTCTTGTCAGTATTCCATAAACAAGTCCTGTAAGTCATTTAGAGGTGATTTAAAGTCTACAGAGCCATATGTACAGGTTAAATGCAGACACTACGCCAATTTATATAAGGGAGTTGAGCATCTATGGATTTTGGTGTTTTTAAGGGGGTTCTGAAACCAGTTGCCCATGGATACTGAGGGATGACTGTATTGTTTGATTCTCTTTAAGCTTCCAACCATCAACTTGGAGCATTGAAGGGGAGACACAATTTAGATAGGTAATTCAGAAAACTCCTGTCCTGTCATGTCTTCTAATGTGTTTAGTGTTTATGAGATGCAGAGATCATACTGGGGGGAGCCCTGAGAGGTTCTCTGAATTTTCCAAAGGGTTTCTCCACTTCCCCTGAACTAGTTATCTAGTCTAGGGGTGGGATTTGAGAGCAGTTAATAAACTTAAGAGTGGTAGACAAGAAGTTGACAAATTCGCCTGTGGCTGAGATGGGCACTCTGTGCTTTGACATGGGTTCATTTGGTATGCTTGTGTCTGTTAGAGATGAAGTTCTCCTAAAAAATGAAATTAGTACAACATGCCCCCAGAAACCAGGGCAATGGACAACACGTTTCCTAAAAAGGGTAAGAAGAGGAGTCTTTCTTCTTTCTACTGGAGATTGCACTATTCCAATCTCAAACTAATATTGAGATTATTTTATATTAGCCTTCTGACCACAGGTGCAAGGTTGGCCATGAATATGAAGCATGATGTCCTGGAGAAAAGCAGTAAACTGAAGTAATCTTGTCGGAAATTGACATCACGTCAGCAGATAGCTAACTGAATAAAGACCTTAGAATTCCCTTATTTTCCTTCAAAAATGTTTAGCATTCTATAAACTTACATGTGAAAATGTTTTTGAACTTTATGCACAGACTTTATTTTACTTATGACACTATACCTACACATTCCCTGATGTGTGTTGTTTTAAAATTCATTGCATTTGCTCATTGTCTTGGCATCTCTGGTGTCCTTTGCTGCCTGAGCCCTGAAAAGCTTTGACATTACTATCCACTGATGAATTTTCATTACTTCAATAAATGTGATTTCTAGGGTCTTCAAAGACCTGCCCACACAGACATTTATATGACCCCTTTTACCTTGTAAAATTCAGGAGATGCTCATTAGAAAAGCAAAGTCAGACACGATAGCAAGAAGCAACACCGGCCATTTGAGTGGTGTTCCCAAAATGCCAGAGGAATGAGCTTTGTTGCCCAGATTCTTACAATACTTCATACATCCATCTGTCTCCCCCTACACACACCAGTGTCTCTTTACTTCACTCCTCTAGCTATCTAGGATCTCAACTTTAGCTTCTCCTTCTTTAAGAGTCTTTTCTTTCACAACACTTGCAACATTCTAACATGCTGTCTAGTTCATTTATTGTGTTTATTGTGAATTGTCTGTCTTTCTCTCTCCACTATCACATACATTTAATACAGGCAAAAATCTTGATTGATTTTGTTCAGTTATGAACTTCAAGTTCCCAGGACAATGTAGTACGTAGCACGTACTCAATACATATTTATCATACAAATGAATAAGCACTGAATGATGGATACTTTGTTAATGGTCAGGTTATTATGAATACCCTGCTGATTTATAAATCTTTCCCTTGCTTGCTATCCTCATCAGGGTGTAATACTTTGGTGACATTTTAAATTAGACTTTGTCCTTGTCATTTTTCTCTTCTTACTTCAACCTACACATGTGCATTTATTTGGCCCACCCTAACTCATATTGTCAGATTGCTCCATTTCAGTGTATAATGTGTTCTCTCTTTTGGTTGCTCATTCCAAGTAAATGCATTCTATTACTTATTTTACTATTTAGGGAACTATTAAGAAGCTCAAATCCTCAAATGTTTTAAGAAGGTCTCTACTCAAACTCTACTATTATACTCTGTCTTTGTGAATATGTTACTATGTTTTCTCAAAGATTATTGAATTGCCAAATCATACAGTCTTATCCGGTTAGCCTTCTGCATTACTCAGATACTAAGATGATTATAATTGCCTTGTCATCACTCAGCATTAAAGAATTTTTACTCAAGGCTAGAATGCTATTTGGGAGCTCAACAACATAGAAGTAGATAGCACTGATCTATTCCAGCAAATAAAAATCAAAATATAAGATCTCTGACTTTCCAGTTTTAAACCCTATTACTTGAATGGTGACTTCACGAGCACCTTTTATTCTTCCTTTTCCTCAAAAAGCAGAACTTGGGCACAATATTCAACATATTTTATTGGTGTCACATTAGGCTTTCTACAGACATCGCTTTACTGCATGTGCAACCACTCTCTGAAGTTGGCATTTTCCAGTTGCAAAACTTGACACTTCAAAGTTGAGGGACTTTATGGAAAGTTCTCAGACAGAAAGAAGTAAAGCAAGATTGTAAATGTAGCCAATGAAACAGCAGCGGCCACATTTCCACCACTGACACACCTCCCTCTCATACTATATCTACTTCCCTCAGCTTTTCACATCCTTTCTCCCATCCCCCAACACCAAAATTAAAAATAAATAACAGATTAGACAAAGAGATAGAGGCAACTGACCCCAACACTAGTCAAGATGACACTTTTGTCCTAGGTACAGTGTCATATGCACAAGGTTCGAGATAGAGCCCATGGTTAGCAGGACTACAGGAGAATTAGCCAACCTAAGTTTACTTTTATCGGGGGGAGGGGTTGGTTTTCCTGAGACATAAGGAAATGTAGTCTGTTAAGGTTGAGAATGACAGTCTTCAAAAGTGGAATGATATGGAGAAGTCGTCAAAGGATTGGAATGCTGTTCCACAAGGTGACATACATTTGAAGTGTAGAGAAAAAAAAAGATGACACTCTCCTTGCCAAGTATATGTATTATGAACTTAAAATGCCTCTACCCCTATGCACAACTCCCCAGGTATTTAAGCCCATACATGTAAAAGGGAACTCCTTAGTATAAGAAATAAGAAAATCAACCTACTTATGGGAGGGAGGGGTCCACTTTGCAGTGACTCTGGCCTTGTCCCTTATTCTTCCTTGCGATTTCATGACATAGACCATCCTGTCATCTCTAACTAGTGTCACCTCTCACTATGACTTCAACAGCAGAGAAGAAGATAAGGTTGACAGTAGACATACAATCAATCATTTTGGATGAAAAGGTTTGGAAGACAATCAATTATCCTATCAACAGCATTAGCTAATTTGTAACTTCCTCTTAGAGTATAAAAGTTCTCACTTACTTTTCCATTCCCTACTGAAGCCTTCATTTACAAACCCAGTAAGTACTAAAATGTGAAGCGAATGGTAATCTGAATAATAGTAAGTCAGGAACTGCATAGGAAGGTAAACCTGAGAGGCAGGTTTACCAGGAGACAAACAAGAGCAACATGGTAATGCAGGCACAAGGCAGGTCCTTTGAACTGTACAGGTCTGTCTTACAACTACAAACCAGGAAGAATACTAACTTCACAGTATTCAATGTATTGCATTTCAAATATAATCATGTTTCTGATAATTGTTTAAACTCCAAAATGCTGTGCAAGTATGAAGTACCATAATGGTCTCTGACTTTGCAATGTAGGCAGGGAATATGATAGAATGTTTTAAACTTAGTAATCATTTAACAGTGTATACTGCAGTAGTTTTTTATTCATAGTATTGTGTACCATCACTACTATCAAATTCCATACCATTTTTATCACCTCAAAAAGAAGCATTTCCTATTCTTCCAAAATCGCCTTTTATCTCTAAGGGTTTGCCTATTTTGTGCATTTTGTTTCATTTTCAAAACCCAAAAATATGATTAAATAGGAGACACAGTCCTAAGGACTTTCAATGAATTTTTTTATTAGTATGTTTTTGATACACAGTAAGTACATTTATCATGGGGAATTGGTACACATATATAACACATCTCAATCCCTTTAACTTTCCTTTCTTCTCCTCTTTCTCCCATATCCCTCTGGATAGAACTTCTGTATACAATACAGGGACAAATCGAAGCAACGAAACATTGCAGAGTTAAGGAGACCTGTACTCAGTGCTAAGGACCAGGGAAGGGGAATGAAGAAGCTTTGTGTGATGTTGAAGTTACTTCAAGAACAGGACTAGGTAAGCTAGAATTACCATCCAAGTGATGTCCTGGAGACGAGACAAGGCTAGTACTGGCTCTGAAGAGAAGAAAAGGACAGCTTTTGAAGACAAAAGAGACACCTCCTGTTCATGAATGGTGAAAAAATCTGTACAACACTCAATTGCATTACGTGGGTCTGGCCCTGAATAGTGGACAATACATTTCTTCTCAGTGACTTGGTAAATATGTCCAGTTCCTTATAGACTCTCCCAATTGCTTGCAAGTGAAACTTTTTGTACTTGTTCTTACCTACTGGACATATAAGAACTAGACTAGCTACAGGGGGTGAATGAGAAGAAAATTATAAGGAGAGAATATTCTGAACCAAATCGTAGACTAAAACTATAAAAGAGTGAAATAATCAATCTGACTTTTTGCAATCTCTCCGGAAAATTTTGGCTTTTATGGTTGGTTTCATCAGGGGAAACTTACAAGAAGTAAGATGGTTGTAGTAGCTGTTATTAGGGCTTTACCAGGGTTAACCAAGGATTCACTAAGGCTTTCACTTATGACAAATAAACCTAGTATCCACATACAGATATAATTTCAGATATTAATAGTGTCTATTTGCACAATGCATGGATAACTTTCCTTGAGTTTCACAGTAACCAGTAAGTTACTTTTTTAAGTACACATTTCATAGAAGTAAAGATGCTCAGTGGTACAGCAATTTACTCAAGACCATCTAAGCACTAAGAGACAGGGCTAGAACTCATACCCAATACCAATGCAAAACCCTTTTCACACTCATGTTTTATTTAAGTGTATTAAGCAAAATTTAGTTTAGGTCCTGATATCAGCACCTTTATTTCATTGAGTGATTGTGAATCCATCAGGATGGTGACTCTCTACAGTCCCTGCCCTGTGCTCAGTTGAAGCACTACTCTCCCTCTCTCCGAGTGTCTCATCAGTCCCTATCATTTCCTCCCTCTTCCCCTGCTTGACCTTCCTGGTAACTTGCCCCATTTCCCTCACCCCACCAAGGTACAATGCTGTGAAATCACTTACTTTCTTCTCATTTGTTTAGGAGGACTCCCTGGGCTGAGAGAAAGCATCGGAGGTACTCAAAGCCTATTTGTTTGTGGTCATTAAACAACGATAAAAGGAACAGAAAAAACTGAAGGCACACTTAGGTGACTGTTGTAGACTGGACTTTTAGTAAGTGAACAGATTTTTAAATGTAATTTAATTTTCCCTAGAGAAGAGCAGGTGTTCTGAGGCACACTTGGCATTTCTTTGTGCAATAGCACCATCCAGTTGTCAGAAGACCAGCTGCTCTGTGAGAAATCCTTCAGGCTTCTGGGGGCTGAGTGCAGCAGGTAGCCTGACTGCAAACCTCACAAGTAACTCTCTACGACTGCAGGCTATCAATGCCAGACACAAGCAATGACAGGAGAAAACCGCTCCTAAGACCAAAACTTGTCAGTGAAAATTGTTCTTCTGCTTGTAACTGAAAAGCAAAACAGTTCTACCTCTGTTAGCTTCTTTTTTGGAATAAAGCATTTGATACTTAAACTGTGTTTTATTTTTGTATTCTTCCTCTGAAAACTAAACAGAAGGGAGAAAAATAAAAAATGCATTAGAGATTTCATTTGTTAAACCTTACCACATGTAGTCCTACACCCGGCTACCAGGGCACACTGTGATTGCTGCTGATCAGACTGTTGCAGACTGGATAAAATAAAGAGGTCTAATGAATCCTACCCGGGATGCTGGGAAGGCTGTGAACTGAGCCTAAATGCACAGGATGCCTGCAGCAGGCAGGGTATGACTATTCAAGATCAGAAAAACAGGGTGCCCATGGGGATGGGAAGTGTGGCAGGAAGACACTGTATATATTCATCTCTCTACTGAAAACTAAGGTTATGGAGGATGGGCTGGGTTTGTTGGTCCGAAAAGAACAAACCTCCAACCTGCCCCCTTAGTGTGCCAGATCTCAGAAGTCTTGGTAAACCAGGGGGTAAAATACTGGGCATTAGCCCGAGGTCACAGGTCTTGGGAACTTTAAGCAAAAGAATTATTGCATTCACATTTTAGAAAGATTTTCCTGGCTGCAGTAAGAAGAAACTTGAGGGGACAAAAGTTGATGGGGGAAAATAGGAAAGTTGTAGGGACCTGAAAATATTCTAATAACCTGTCTCAATGCTTCCAGAATAATTTCTGAAACACAAACTGAATTAAACCCTCTCCATCCCTAAATCCTTCACAGTTTTCTCTTATGTATAGAGTAGGGTCTAAAGTACCAAGCACAGCATTCAACGTTCTCAATCTATGCTCATTCTACTTCCCTAGTTTTTTCTTGCTACCTTCCTTTACATACTCTGCTTTCAATCAGTAAGTTTTACAAATAGGGCACATGTGTGACCTTTTAGCTTAATAAAGCTATTTACCCTCTTAGGAGTGTCCTATTATTCCTACAATGGTGCTATTTCATTCTCTTTTGCAACACAGTGAAGTTTTCTGAGAACCAGGGTGGTTACTTACTCAGCCATGCTCCTCCATTGTTAGCCTAGCATTTTGCACAGGATGCTCACTTCACAAATATTTGTTGAGTAGAACTAAACTGTAATAGCAGTGCTTGGACTTGAACTTTTTAATGTTCTTGAGGTCCAGAAACCATAAAAAGAAAGACTGATGTACTTCATTAATAACATAAAACATAGCAGAAAATTTTAAAAGTCAAAAACATTAAAGGATAAACTGGAAAATATACAGAATACTATACATATGACAGAGGCAATTTCCTTCATATAAATTATATAATTGTTTCAACTTTATTTCAGTAGGCCCATCAATAGATTTGTTCAATGGTATACTGTACAATGGAAAATGCAATTCCTGACAGAAATGGAGTAAATCTATAAACACTGGTTACAAAAAAAATTATTCCAAATTACAGCAGTTAGAGAAAAAAGCAAAGTGCCATAGCCACACAGTTCATGTACTATGATGTTCCTTAGGTGAAAAGCAAACATACACTCACATGCATGGAAGATCCTGAAAGCTCTTGACATTGAGTGCTTCTAGGGCAGACTTACTGTACACTGTCTACTGTTTTGCATTGTTCGAATCTGCACATTTTTTCAATTTTAAAAGCCACCAACTCCTCACACATTTACATTTGTTGATCATTTATAACGTACTAGATTCAGACCAGACATTATGAGTATAAGCAGGAATGATACTGTTTATGTCTTCCAGGAACTTACAAATAAATACAATGATCATCAAAAGGATTGCTTTTACATACTACAGACACAGTGCACCATCCTACTGAGAATGTGTAATGAGATGCTTCCTACAAGAGATGAACATGAACACAGTAAAAAAAAAACCTTATATGTGTTTTTGTTATTTGACAGTGAATAACAAAGGCTTGCCCAATGCCAAAATTTCTCACAGCACCCACTAACATCCTGACACAATTAATTTATCAAGTTAATTGGCTTTGCTTCTCCCAAAGCAGAATGTTAGAAAGAGAAATACAATAATCACAAATTTAACAGTAGTTGATGAGTGAAACACTTGAGACTCTGTCCCTTGAAGTAGTATAATCAGATCTTCAATGATCAGGTTATAAGAACAGTACACTGAAGTTACTAAGGGAAGTATAAAGAAGCTAACTAGAAATTAGAGAATATCATGAAAATGAATTTAGAATTGAACAGTTTTGCCTACATGAAGCCATTATACATACATATATCAAAAGTTTGCTGATCAAAAATCTCAAAACAATTAGATTGTCATTAAAGGATTTCATAGAAAACATACACAAAAACCAATCATCAAAATGGTATGCCATGGCTACAGTCACCAAGACAGGGTAGTGCTGGGATAAGGATAAATAAAATAAAGATCAACGGAATTGAAAGTAAAGAAAAATACTGTCTTATGTACAACCAACTGATCTGTAACAAAGGTACTAAGACAATTCAGTGGGGGAAAGAATAGTCTTTTTCAATTGATAGTGCTGCAATAACTGGAAAGACACATGGAAAAAATTAACTTATAATGATCAGAGACCTAAACATGAGAGATAAAACTCATAAAACTCTTTGAAGAAAACAGGCATAAACTTTTATGACCTTAGATTAGGTAATACTTTCTTAGAAATGGCACAAATGAAACAAAAAAACCTGAAATTGGCATTTCATTTTGAAGAGATTAACAACTGTCTTCAATTTAAAAGGTCAATATTATTTAGCTTCATATTCACCAGAATTAACTTCTGGGTTGAAAAGTATACCATAAAATGAAAACAACCAATAAAATGGGAGAAAATTTTTATAGATCATGTATCTCCTATCCTGTATCTATTACACATAAAAAATTGTACAATTCGATAAATAAGATGATCTGATTAAAATAGGCAAAAGGATCTGAATAAACATTTCTCCAAAGCTGCACAAACAGCCAATATGACCACTAAAAGATGCTCAACAAATATTATCAACCATCAGGGAAATGCAAAGCAAAACCACAAGGAGGTAGCAGTTCAGATCCACTAGCATGGCTGTCGTCAAAATGAGATTAACAAGTACTCATGAGGGTGTGGGCAAACTGGAACTCTGATATACTGCTGGTAGAATTGTTAAATAATGAAGCTACTTCAGAAAAGTGTCAGGTTCTCAAAAATTTGAAGTTACCACATGATCTAACAATTCAACCTCATAGATACATATCCAAGAAGAAATGAATATGCACACAGGAGGACACTAGTGGTAAGGCAGGCATCCATGTCTGTATCTGAAATGCTTAGCAAAAAACCCCAAAAGTAGTAAAAACAAAAAATTGAAAAATAAGAGCTACATCAAGACAAATAGCTATACAATAAATGTTAGTACTAATATGTACATTCAAAGAAATGACACTAAAATTCTGAACTCTTACACATGCTTAAATATACCAAAATGTTTCTCACACAGGTATGTAGTAATTTTATTTAGGTCCTATTTTACTTTATTTATTGATTGATTGATTGATTGTCTGTTTGAGACAGGGTCTCACTATGCAGCTCAGGCTGGCCTTGGGCTCACTTTGTAGCCAATGCTGGTCTCAAACTTGTGATGATCCTCCTGCCTCAGCCTCCCGAGTGCTGGGATTACAGGAATGTGCCACCACATCTGGTTCAGGTCCTATTTTAATCCATCATTTTACAGCAATCAATACAAAAGAAATTTTGAAATTTTTTTTTTTATTCAAAGAAAATCACATTCAACAATCAGCAGCTGAAATGAACAGACACTTCTCAGAAGGAAAAAAGGCCAATAAATCTATGAAAAGTGTTTGACATTGGTGGTCATTAAAGAAATGCAAATTAAAACAACACTGAGATTCCATCTTACTCCAGAAAGAATGGGTATCATCAAGAAAGCAAATAATGAATGCTAGCAAGGCTGCAGGGGAAAGGAACCCTTCTATATTGTTGGTGAGAATGTTAACTAGTACCACTATAGGAATCATTATGAAGACTCCTCCAACAACTAAACACAGAAATTCCACTTAATCCAGCTAGTCCCCTTCTAGGTATCTTCCCAAAAGAATTAAGGATACCATATTACAGTAGTATGTGCATACCCATGTTTATAGCAGCACAATTCGTAATACCTAAACCTTGGAAGCAGCCTCTATATCCATCAACAGATGAATGGATAAAGAAAACACAGTAAATACACACAATGGGTTACTACTCTACCATAAGAATAAATTTGAATCATTTGGAAATCAGACATACAAGCTTAAATATGGCACGATTTCCCTTATATGAGAAACCAAAAATATAAATAGCAAAATAAAAAATAGGTAAGAGGAAGTAGGGAGAGAGATCTTTTCCCAAATGGGAAGGGAATCAAAATGGAGGTAAAGGGGATGAAAAAAAGGAATTCAGATGTGTTATGTTCATGCACCAACTTTACACAAGAAATGTAAACATTATGAATGGCAAACATGTACTAATAAAAAAAAACTGAAAAAAAAAAGTCAAGATCATGAGGTTTAAAAATATCTGAGTTGGGTTTTGGTCTCAATTCACTGTCGCCAACCAGGAAAACTATGCTCCTGATAAGAGGACCAAGTGATAAGAAAAGATACAGGAATTTGTTCTCATTGGTTTTCTAAAACACATGAATTTTTATTAAAAGATGTATCTTTACAAAACTTGTCTAAATAACCTTGATTTTAAAAGGCAGTTGATAAAAGGAAAACTGGTACATGATTCACCTTACCAAACTGAATCTCATTATTTTGATATTATAAATGAAGTTAAGCCCCAGTCTCATCCCAGTACTGAATTTCCCTGATCTCCCGTATTCTTTCTTGTCCATCTCCTCCTGCAAATACAAATCTCATTTCTAATGGAATTCATTTTTTTTTATTACCATGGTTCAAGAACTGAAGGTTCACGTTATGCTAAATTTGTGGATTTTCAGTTCAGAATCCTGACTTAAACAGAGAACATCAATTCTTTTTCACATCATTATTTTGGCCAATCTTTCCATATCCATTTCCCTCCTGATGAGTATATTAAACTTATTCAAACAAATACAAATGAGTGGGGCCAGGGACTTAGCTCGGTGCCATAAGTGCCTGCCTAGCAAGTGCAAGGTCATGAGTTTGATCCCCGGTACCAAAAACAACACAAAACAAAACAAACAAACAAACAAAATATATATATATGAACATGTGAAGCACACACAGAGATATTATGGCCTTGGGACTGATGGCCACCACTCATCTTACCTACAACTTACCATTCCAGGTGGTGGTGGCTGGGCATTGAATCACGGGAGTTCTCATTTACTCACATTCCCAAGCCTTTTCATTTTTTAAATTTTGAGATAGGATCTCACGAAGTCAAACTTTCCCAGGCTGAACTTATAATCTTTCTGCTTCAAGCTCCTGGAACACTGGGATGCACTTACTTTAGACATTAGGTGGAACTGTCTGGATGCTCCAAATGTGGTTCATGCTTTCCTTCTATCATGTTGATGCTCACATCATTTTCTGTCCATAGAAAGTGCTTCCTGCCTACCCTATTGTCTTGTTTTTTCACATTTTTCTTTTTGTGACCCAGCAGAGAAACTCAACTCTTACCGTCCTTTAAGACCCACTGACCTCTAGGTATAGTATGGCAGTGATATATCATCATAATGGCAGGGAGAACAAATATCAGGGATACAGGGCTAACTTAATTGTATCCCCTTTTAAAACTTAAAATCTGTCTTAAAAAGATTAATCACTTATAAAAAATATTCACCTGCTTCCAGTTATATAATCAATTTTAATGCAAACAGTTAATAGGGCATCTTTCCCATTGCTCCCAAGATTTCAGCTCTTTCTGCTGCTGTAGGCATAAATGGCTTTACTCCACTCTGTCTTCTTTCAACCATGATAGAATTCTGTGTATAAGAATAAAAGAAACCAAAATCAGTGAACTATTAAATAGTGTATCATTTGTAAGTAATTTGTTATTGTTTGTCAAAAAGAAAATTCTAAAACTCCAGCTTAAGAAATCTAAAACCTAGTTCTGGGAGACTAAATATTTCAAACTACTAACATTTCAATAGAAGTGAGTATTCCCACAGATATATGTTAACAGCAATTGGGGTAAGGAAATACTTTAGAAGTACAAGAGCACAAGAATGTATATAGTCTACGAAGAGCTGCTGCATAATTGCTAAATAAAGCAATAGTCCATTTAGCAAAGGGAAAAGCAGTGGCCAGATTCAGCGCTCAGAGAAACAAATTATGTATCACTGCCTTGAGAAAAGTTGGACCACTTTAACTACCACGAATGGTAGTGAGAAAGCCAAGAAATGGAAGTCTAAAGTGGTGTGTGATAGCACACATATAGTACACTAAAGAATCTGTTATCTACATTACGGGATAGATAGGGGATATGGGAAGTATCTCTCTCTCTGTGTGTGTGTGTGTGTGTGTGTGTGTGTGTATCCATCAAGGTTATTGCTTTAGGGCCACAGATATTTACACTCCCAGAAAGACTCATTTATATTAAAACTGCCTTCTTGTACCTTAGAGTAGGAGAAAACAACTAAGAAAAAATTCTCAAGGATTCTTTAGGGCTGAAATAGTACAATGAAGGCTGGAAAGTTGTTTCCTTACATCCTGCACTGGGAAAGAACTGTGGATGCTAACTAATCTGAGGCCCCAGTTTCAAGAGACAGGTTTTAGCAGGAAGCCCACCAAGCTAGGCTTACCCAGAATCTCCGGCAGTTTTTGTACTTCAAGAAGTAACTGGAACACCTATCCCTGTTATAGTTATTTTCATCCATACATCTGGTAGAAGCATCAGACTCCTTAAATACATAAAAGAGTAATCATTTATAAGGTAGAATGGGATCTAAAAAAGACTAAGCACAGAAACTTCTGAAGTTGCTTTCCTCCAAAAGCTTTGTGAAATGGTTCATTTTTGCTCAAATAGGTAGACTAACAAAAACTGAATCATCTTGGCAATTACCCCAGAAATATTCTGTTGGGGTAGACATCTTCCTTTTCATAGTCTCAGCCAGTTTTCTGACTATCTGATCAAAGGAGTTTGAGTCAAAGCACTGGCTGTGATCATTTGATCCAGAAAGTGAAGCAAGACATAATGTACCTCAAAACCACTGCTGCACAGAAACCAGTATTCCAACTCACACTACAGCTGCCGGCTTTCCCCAATTCTCATTCTGACTTGATGCTTGATCTTTAATGCTACCTAGCTTACAGATTCCAAGTAAATTGCTAATAAGTGCTTTACATCAAGGAAACCTAAATTAACACCATTCATCTTAATGCATTTTTGGCTATCATTTACACTGTTATACAAGGACACACAATATTACGTCAGCAATTTTAAGTTACTAACATAGCTTTAAACCAAACTGAGCAACACAGGGCTAGTTTTAAAGAGTAGGTACCCTCTGAGAATTAAATTTAAACTGTCTGAACTGGAAGCAGATTGAATAACAAACTTCAAAGTGAAAGGTGTGATTATGAGACATTGTGTAAAAGAAAGCCTTAAACAAACAGGCAGATAACTTGTTTCACAGATCTCAGAAACCAGTTCTATCTATCTAACAGATTTATTTACTAAAGCTGTTGAAAACTGATTTTAATATATGAACAAAGCTGAATTTCTGTACCAAATATTTAATCGAGTATTTATTTTTGACAAATGCATATAGGATTAGGAAGCACAATTCCTCACAGCACCAATACTATGCAGGGGCAATGAAGCCACAGGAAAGTTTTGCAAGTCAACCAAATTAATCCAAATTAAAACTTATGGCGTTTATAAGATACCTTTGTGTGAACCTTCAGGCTTAAAAATAGGCTAATTTTATTATCGGCCTATTAATTACTCTTAGCCAGGTTGTCTCAAGGACATGACGAAATTACTGCTATTAAAACTACAAATTTCAGTGGTAATTTAAAACTGTGGTACCTTCCAGTTTTTAATGTTTGGGTTAAAGATTTTCCTCAGTGTCACATATGTTTGTCTAGTTTTACAGTGACAACTCAATGTATGTTTTAGAAATAAAACTAAAGAATCTTATCTAAAGTATGAACATCTAAAAATGCTCTTGTAAAATCAAATACGCTGGCCAAGCATTTTTTACAAAATTAACTTTATTCAACACCTGCAGAAGGCAGATGCCCCCATATGAAAATGAAAAGCAAACCCCCCTACCGACAAACAAGGGTTTACGTCAGGATCTCTCAGTCGCTTTGTCACCAGAGGCATCCTCAATCTTCTTACTGTAAGGAGACAAAACAAAATGTGTTGAGCAGTGGATAACAGAAAATAAATTTTAAAAGCTCATTGACCCTGCAAGTACTTAAAAGCTTTAATTCTGGCATAATGATTACCTGGCAAAAAAACTTCATGTACCCTCTGTACTTCAGTAGACTTAGATGTGTTTCTCCCTCGTGTTGCTAGGGTGCCTCAACACAAAGGCCATATTGAAATGCATCTACTAAAACTTACTTGTAATGTTTGGTAAGACAGTTCAACTATAATTCTGTTGTAGTTTACACTCGTTTCTTAACTAGCTTAACAAAATCCAGTTGTTCTTAGAAGAATAATCAACACAAAATAAGCAATAACTTAGTACATTATGACTTTAGCAAAAACATTTACCGACTAAAGTAACAGACTGCTTGCCTTATGGCCAACACTACAGTACACAATCTAACAAAAAAACAAATTATTATTTAGTTGACATTTTGAGAAGCCCCAGAATTTTTTAAAAAGTTAAAAAATTTTACTCCTGGTAGCATCTTCTATTTAACTGGTAATTCCAAGGGTTAAAGGAAGTCAAGGAATGCTACTGTGGCTCAGTAATCTTCCAACTCAAATCTCAGTACTGTATCTTTGCAAGTTTACTGATTACAGATATCTACTCATGTAATAGATATGTCAACCACATTCCACGATAATTGCTTTCCAAAATGAAGTTCAACTACAACCAGTATGACTTTCACACACACACACACAAAAAAAAAACTATAGAAAAGACGAGAGAAAAATTTTTTATTTATTTGTACCAGGAAGTAAACTCATAACCTCGCACTTGTCAGGCAGCGCTGTGCCACTGAGCTATATCCCTGGCCCAGGAGAAAATTTAAAAACAATGGTCAAATAAATTATTTTCAAGTGATTTTTTTTTTTGTTTGTTTCAATGTACTAAAACACTACCAACGAACTACCCATTATACTTTAAAATGCTCTGGACTAAACTTAAGGAGTTGATGGGCTTATACTCCCAAGTCCTATTCCAATTTAATCATTTTTCTACCTAAAAATCAAAAGAGAAGTCAGCAAATAATGTAATTTGACCTACAAAAATCTACTGAATAAAAAAAAAAAGGACTGGACAATATAACCAGAGGTCAAAATTTTCATATGAAAAGGCTTCAACTTTCCTTATCCAAGACAAGATCACAAAAATTATCCATTATGTTAAAAGAAATGAAGTATATTCAGGACAATCAAATCCCATGAACCCCTGATAAGAAGAGTATTCTCAATCAAGTCACCCAGATCAATTTCTTCTATTATGGGAACGATCAGGATACTTGGCTAAAGGAGACTAATCCCTGCAAGGATGGAAAGGGGTTTGGTTATCCTGAGGTCCTTCAACTTTTGGTAATTTCTCATCATTTTATATCATAACTTTTATTGAACACCACATGAAAATACCCAGTCAACAGAAACAATCGTGTGTTTCTGTTTCCCCATTTAACACAGACCCAGCTTAGGCTCTGACTAGCCAGTGGGCATGGTCGTGTGCAGTGAGGGCCCGTTTCCTCTTCCTCTTCAGATACTTGAAGAGTGGGGCTGTGAGCAGCTGTATGAGTAATCAAGAACTATGTTCTATTGAGAAAGAAAATTCAAGATGCTATTCAATTATATCTTGCAGTTTCTTCCTCACAGAAACACAATTCTTTTTGCACAATTCTTTTGCAGAAACAACGCTAAGTAAATTTACAGTCTTCTTTCTCACATCTATCCTGTGATATGAAAACACAAAACTCTGCTTAGGTGTTCACATATACCCTGGCTATAAGAATCTCAATGGTCAGGCACAGAATTGAAGTTCTGTTCTTTATATGAAAGTATTTGATTCTGTATTTTATTATCAGTCAGAAATTCTTTAAAATTAATACCTAGATAACACTACATACACGGGGGTCAGGTTTGCTGCATGAGTTTATTTGCATTTCATTTTCCTTCCAGATTCTAAACACCACTCTAAGTTTGGATTTCCAAATGTCACCTTCTTTGCATGAATTCCTATATATTAACAGGAAAGGAACAGGAAATGTCAATTTACAGCAAGCAGGGTTGAAGGACAGGACCGAGTGCTCCATTAAAGAGATCATATCTGCTTACTTTTTGAAAGTATACCAACATGCAAAAGTTACAAGGCTTGCAAAAGGACAGGCAGAAAGAAATCACCAAAAAAAAAAAATTTGAGGGAAGGGCCTCAAAACCCCTGCGCATCTGAGTAGTAACTCTAACAGGCAACGCGGTTAACATAGTTCTTGATTTCTCAAACAGTTGCTCACAGCCCCAGTCTTCAAGTATCTCTGAAGAGGAAGGGGAAACGGGCCCTCACTGCACACGACCATGCCCACTGGCTAGTCAGAGCCTAAGCTGAGTCCGTGATAAATCGGGAAGCAGAAACACACGATGCCATTAACCCCTGCTGGGTGTAGAGGGCCAGGCGCACGGAGGGTGCCCACCGGCGAGCGGGGAGGCCGAAGGAAAAACTGGACGGAGGCAAACTCAAGGCCGCGCGTGCTGCCGGCCAGCGTCTGCTCTCGGACGGCGGGCACAGGTGAACACACCTTGCTTGGCCCTGCGGGGAAGACAGGCCGGGATCCAGGAGAACTCGGGAAACGGAGTCAGGGGGAGGGGAGGAAGTTGCAATCGCGCTTTAAAGGCTGGAGAGCAGGGTGAAGACACACAAAGGGGGTCTGGACCTGGCCAGAGGTCACCTTCCTTCTCTAACCCTGGCCAAAAAGACCCGCGTGGCGAGAGAAGGGACAGGAAAAGTTCCGCGCCATAGGGAGACCTGGCGGGGGAGTCTCGGAGCCGTACAAGTGCATTCCGACCCCGCGGTGGCCCAGGTAGGCCCCTCTCCTCTCGCTTATTTTGTAGCCGCCGCGGAGAGCAGGGCGGGGGACCACTCACCTCGGGCGGACGCTTCGCTAGCACCCAGGCAGCCTCCAGTTCCAAACACGTCAATAGCTCACGCAGCAGGACTTTAAGTAGCGCGCATCCCAACGTGCTGCCCCCGCAGCCCGGCGGCCGCCCGTCCAATCGGCGTGCCCCGCTGCCAGACTGACAGGCGCGCAGAGTGCTGCGCGGCGGGGGCGGGCGAGTGTCGCCCCGCCCCCACCAGGAGGGAGGAGGGCAGAGGCGGGAGGGGTGGGCGGGGCGACACTCACGGAAACGCCCACTCCCGCCCCGCCGCGCCCCCAGCCCCGCGGCCTGCTTCTTAACACTTCGGCTTGATGGGCAGCACCTTCGACCAATGAACGGGCTGATCCCCGGCGGCAGCGGCGCCTAGTGGTCAGTCCTGGGGCGGAGCGCGCGCAGGGGACGGGCACAGCGGTGGGTGGGGGCCGGGGGCGGGCCGCAGGGAGGCGGGGGCGGTGGCCGAGGAGGCAGGGGGAGGCGGCGGTGGGCGCGACGTCGGCGGCGGCGGCGGCGGCGAGCAGCGGCAGCTGCAAGTTGGGCTGCAGGGGCAGCGCATACACTACAATGGCTGCTGGAAAGAGGCGTAAGGAAACAATTTCCAGGCCCGCCGCGTCCAGCCCGAAATATGAGAAAAAAATTATTAGAAATTCCGCGGGCGGTGTAAAGGCGGCGGACGGGCCGGAGGGAGGATGTTAAAGCCCGGCGGTGAGTTCTCCCGGGGTCCGGGGCGGCGGAGAGGCGTTTAGCGGGAGAAATATCAGGGTTATTTAAATTATGGGACTAGCCGAGGGGGCAGAGGAGCAGCGGCGGCGGCAGGAGGAGGAAAAGTTTGTGCTACTCTCAGCCCCTGCTCAGGACCCCAGAGAGAAAAATAATAATAAAAATAAAATAAAATAGTGAAGTGGGGCTGCGAGGACTCCCGGAGTCGCTTCTGACAGGGCAGGGGGCGATGCGGCTGGGGACCCGAAGGTGAGGTCGGTGGGAAAAAAAAAAAAACGTTTATTCAGGGTCTGGAAAGTTTGAAAAGTTTTCCTCCTCCTCCTCC
>RJWT010011827.1:0-22934 GCA_004365215.1 Cuniculus paca
GTTCCACTTAGAAAGTTACACATCTCAGCATAGGAGGCCATAGATTAGATGGCACAAGCTCAAAACCTTAGGCAGGCTAATGTCCACATCAAGAAAGATAATTTGAAAATTAATTCAGAGCTCCTTATAACTTTCACTGAAAGGGTAATATACTATTAAAATCAATACCATCAGCACTATCAATGTTATGTTTAACTTTCCATTTATCGTCCATTTTCTTAATCAGATCTAGGCATAGTCAACACATTTACTATTCAGAACCACTAATCAAGTGATAGAATTCTGACTTATGAATATCCTTACAAGCCTGTTGCTTCTGACTTAATGCTAACATGAAGGAACATCTTTGAGGTATCTCATCCTTTGAAGTAGATCAGGTATCTATAAAACATTTCTTGCATGTGAATAAAATATTTCACATTATCCTTATTTCATAAGTTGAGGACAAGTTTCTACTGTGGTAGAGTTCTCCTGATACAGCAGCAGAGCTCAAGTATGTGGATTCCAAGCAGATCTTTTCTCTGATTGCAGTTTTACAGCTGTTTCAGTTGGAATCTCTGCAGATAAATGCAGAGGGGTGGGTTGGTGGGAGCTTTACTGACCTCAGAACAGCACAACTCATTTGACCTGTGTCTAGGGTGAGAATTTCTCTGTGTGAGTTACTGGTGATTAATCCATTTGCTTTCATTCTTCAGTTGCTTGGTGTATAAACTGGAGTGTTTTGCTTTTCTGTTGGCAGAAGCAAATAGACACAGAACTCTCTTATGGTATACTTGCACTCCAACATGTTGGAAAATGATCTTCAGAATTAAACCATCATGTTTTCTTGGCAAAAGCAGAGGGAAAAACGAGACAGGTAGACTGGGACCACAGCTGACAGTAAAGCTAGGCGGAGGGGAGTGGCATGTTAGCTCAAGATAGCTGTGTCCACTTGGTCATGTTCAAATACACATCTCAGCAGATTCAAGCTCAGAATGCCAGATGTTGTGTTTGTGTCTCCGTTACAGCCAGCTCTAGATGGCCATGGTCACTGAGTGCATTTACTGTTTTTTTTTTTTCCTGGATCTAAGCCACTTGTCTTTCACATATGTCAAATAAAGTAAGGGAGATAGATTTGTGGATTATGCCCCAAACACTGCCAGGAAAGTAGCGTTTTAATATATATAGTACTTAGACCCACATTTTCCTGTTATTTTGGAGATAAACTTATAAAGAATAGATTCTACAATGTAATTTGGTTATACTGATGCATATAATAACACCATAATATGTAAACACATGACTTGGAATAAAAGTTTGCTTTATGAATTTTTAAGTATTGCAAAGAAATAGTTTTGGTCAATCACCCTGCCTCTGGTTCCTCTCGGTGATATGGTAAAGTCATTCAGCTCTGTACCTCTGTTCTGTTATTTAAACAAAAGATATCTGGGTTAGAAGAGATGCTTTCTTCAATGAGTGGCTTGCAGTCACAGTAGGCAATCTTTCATATTTGTCATCTGTAAGCTTTTCAGATATTTTAGAAGCCCTCTGATGTTTCTTTTTGAGAACAGCAGTACTGGGGGCGGGGGTCATCTTGTCATTCAGTGTTTTCTTCCCTAGCACCCCAGCACAGTGATCAGCAGAAGTATGCAGCGATTCTGAAAGAAAGAATTATACTTCTACCCTTTGGTTTTTCAGTGTGATAGAAGCTATGTATCTTAATGCTGAGTGGTTACATCAATCTCTTGATTGGTAAAGAATCATTTGATCTGTTAATATATAATAGAGTCACTTTCTTGTTGTTCAGAACTATGAATTCAAACATGCACAAGTGTATACAGCAGAAAGTCAATTTCATTGTATGTTAATTTGAAACTAAAAATTTAAAACACGTCTCTCCTTATGAAAGTGTTACTGTCAGCACTCTGAAAAGATGAACTTCTTTCTGAAGAACATCCCAGGTCTCTTCATAGAGGTGACTTTATTTTGTTTCTAATTTGTAAGTGTGTTTCTCCTTGGTTTTTGAATTATTTATTTAAACAAACTTTTATTTATGCTGAGATAAGGATCTTCCTGTGTTATAAAATATTGTTTATAAATAATGAGAGAATCTTTTTTTTCCAAGGAGGTTCTCACAGTGGTGATCAAATGATGTGTGAGGACCTCCTGAGAAGCAGTTATTAGCAGGAGTAGCATTAGGGAACAGTACGCATGGAGGGCAGCGTGCAGGCAGATCTGACTCACCTCATAGTCCTTCCTTGGAACCCTGCAAGTAGGTGACTGCGTCCTTCTTCTACAGGTGAGACATTGAAGACTCCTGTAGCCCATGCAGGGCGACAGAGAGGGACCAGAGCCTTGTCTTAGGTCCCATGTCTTTCCCAACAAGAACTGCCCTGTGAGGCACACAGGTAACACGGCCGATCTGCCCGTCCGTGCGCACACGCATAGGTACGTAGGCACGTATTCGCTGATACGCACGTGCAGACATGCATGGCCAGGCACGTATACTTACGTGTCAGCACACATACAGTGCACACCTGCCCAGGTACGTACCTGCGCAAGGCACACACGCATGTGCCCACACAAGCCCTTGCAAGGCCCTCACAACTCCAGAGAGAAGAAAGGCAGCAGTGGCCAGGACTTTCCAGGACTCTGCTAGTGAATTTGTTGGCGTCCATCTCCCAGGTGAGCTGGCCGACGCTGAGACCTACTGCCCTGTGCATGGAGAGGGCTCTGAAAAGCTATCTGTTGCTGCGGGCAGCCCTGCCTCTGCATGCAGTTCCGTCCTTGACATTGCGGTGCTCCAGTGTGGATAGAGCTGGTGGCTCAGTGCCTTGGGCTCTGTCCCCTTTCCTGCTGTCATCACCGAGTCCCTGGCCTGCCCTGTGCTTTGCTGTACATTTGCTGTACCTGTGCTGTCAAGAAGTAAGCCATGAGATGGACATTAACAAGTAGGACTGCAAATAGTCTTCTTTTCCATCCTACACAGACTCCTCAGCTGGCAGCACCCATTGTATTACCCATCATTCAAATAAGGTAATTGTGTAGGGAAATTTGGGGTGCCAACCTTCTCAGGGTCTTACTCTTTTTGTTTCTCATTAACTGGGTGACATTAGATCAGTCTTCTGTGAAAGAATCATCATCTGCCTATCTCATGAATGTGTTTTCTACATTAAAAGATAATGAATATAAAAACTATTTAGCAATGATCAGTTATCGCAGAGATTGTTATTTGTAACAACAACCCAGATGATTGTAGCTCTCAAAGATCGCTTATAAAAATCTACCTCAAGGGCCAGGGATCTAGCTCAGTAGCCTAAGCACCTGCCTGGCAAGTGCAAGGTTGTGAGTTCAATCCCAGGTACCACAAAAAAAAAAAAAAAACAACAAAAAAAATCCACCTCATTTGATATGAATCTAGATGATTTATTTGGCTTGATCAAATTTAGGATAGCAACACTGTCCTAGAGTTATTTAACCATTTTTCCTGAACATGGTATTCTGCTTTTTTCAGGCTGGGTTCTTAGTACTAACACTTGAACGATAGTCTTTGTTGTTGAGAACCTAAGAGAAAATCAGAAAAAAATTACTACAACTAAAACTCAGTGGTAAAGTACTTACTTAGTATGTACAAAGTCTGGTTTCAATCCCTAGTAGTGAAGAAAAAGAGACTGAAGAAAAAAAGAAAAAGAAAATTACTCTAAGTAGAAACTTGGCCCTTTCTTTATGGCCTAGTTATTGATTCTCCTTTTCGGATTAACCAGAAGGGAAACCTGCATCTTTATTGTGAAAAGTAGTTGGGACCTGCTTTCACTACTCATCTGGTAGGAAGCGAATGTCTAATCCTGTTTTTCTTATTCGTGTTCCCTGACACCAGAGGCTGGTCTTTGCTCTGGTAACTGTGGCTGGAAGTGCTGCCAGTGGCTGTGGGGCAGTGCAAAGTTCCCTAATCACCTGTGCTAACCACCCATTGGGGGCATCAGCACAGAGCACTTACTACCTCTTGGTCCTCATGCCAATCCTTCCGAGAGGATCTTCTTCAGCTCCCTGTGCAGGATCTCTGGGCTCCCCTGGCTCAGGGCTTTCCTCCTTTAAAAATCTCATCCCTAGTGGACCCCAGCACCTGTGCAATCATGATTAGTTATCATGTCACTGTCCTAAACAAATGCACGGTCTGGGTTTAAATCACTTTGACTGTTCCTCTGATTTTGCTTATTTTAAAGGGATTCATTGCTTCTGACAATCTGTGAAAGGTCATCAGAGTGCATTGGTGGTTCAGTTGATGTTGTAAAACAAAATGACAACCAGTAACAATTTTCTACCAAAGTTGAATAATTTTAACTTTTAAATAATGAGAAGAATAGTGCTCATTTTAAAAATTCTACACCGCAGAAGACCATAGAGAAAAAAGAAAATTGACCCCACATCCCACTGACATTCTTCTTGGCTAGGGGTGTCGAACTTATGGCATGCATGCTACAGAGGGCTGTTTGTATTATTGAAAGCTCTAGAAGGTTCGCCATCACAGTGGACCCTTGCACATATGTACACATGCCACACAGTGATTTCAAATGGGTACTTTTCGGGGTTTTTAATTAAAGTTAAAACTGATACCCAGGTGGAACTACTGAAATATGGCAAATCTTTTTTTTTTTTGCGGCACCGGGGATTGAACTCATGACCTTGCGCTTGCCGGGCAGGCGCTTAGACTGCTGAGCTAGATCCCTGGCCTTGGTGTTTTCGAGACAGGGTCTCACTATGCCGTTCAGACTGGCCTTGAGCTCACTTTGTAGCCCAGGCTGGTCTCAAACTCACAAGGGTCCTTCTGTCTCAGCCTCCCGAGTGCTGGGATTACAGGTGTGAGCCACCACGCCTGGCTGCAAATCTTTCACTGAGTCACTAATTGAATGTTTTCTTTACAGCAAAAAAAGACAAAAATAAAGTCATAATTTTCATGATTATGTATGATTTTCATTTTCTTTTTAAGTAGCTGTATTACCTGAATTTAATGCAATTCCTTAAAACTCAAAAAATGAAGCGATTTTAAAATTGGCTAGAAATTATGCATTTGGTTTTTTATAGGTTCCCCCCCCTACACAGTTTTAATTTCTGCACCTCGTCTGGAAAACTGTTACTATCATTGTTATGTTAGGAGATGCATTGTGAAGGCCAGGACCCAAAAGCTCTCCTCACCTTTATGCTTTTCATTAAATAATAATAGATACACATGCTATAGTAGGAGCTAAGATTGTCTGGCAAAATATCCCAGAAAGTTTAAGCAAATGACCATGTAACTTCTGCTTTGAAAAGGTACTTTAAGGTTACCTGGAGGTCTGCATTTGCTGGTATACTCTATGTATACCTGGTCTTTGCAAGAAAGAAGAGCCAGAGTCATTTTTATGTCCCAAAGTGATTAAATGAAAACTAATGATGTTTACATTGTTGAAGGTTTGACGTGCTGGAAACCAGGAGGTTGCTTTTCGGGAGGTTTGTGTGATTTGAATGGGCAGGTAGTCTGGTTTTTTTTTTTTTCCCTGAGAGAAAACAATATATAGTTTTAAAAGTTCAGTATGAACTGAGAGCTGATGAGATGGAAACCAGGAGATTGAAGGTTTAATTTCAGGTCTGGCCCAATCAGCCCCTCAGACTGAGTAATTAAAACTTTAAGACCATCTGTGAACACTCAGAAGCCAACTGAATCTTGAAAAACAAGTATTTTTCCTAAGAATAGATGGTATTTGGTCACTGTGGTGATCTGTTATGAGTTAAATGTATGCATGCACATCTATGTGAACCCACATGCACATACTTTTTTAAAAAAACTAAACGTAGTAGTGGGCTACTAGGTGATGATTTGGTTCGTGTATACACTGTATAATTTTAAAATCAGCTAAACATATCTGTCTCCCCATTTATCATTTTTATAGTGAAAACATTCAGAATGCTTTCCATTTTTGACACACACTACATATTATCTTCTGTTGTCACTCTGCCGCACAGTAACACACCAGAACTTATTCCAATGATTTAGTATCCGTTGATCAACCTTTCTCTCCTGTAACTTAGTATCCATTGAGCAACCTTTCTCTACCCCTTCCTACCGCTCCCCTCCATCTTTGCCTGCCTCTGGTAATCACCATTCTGCCCTCAACTACTTTTGAGATCCACTTTTTTAGTTTGCACATATGAGTGATAATCATATGGTCCTCGTCTTTCCACACCTGGCTTGTTTCACTTAACATAATGATTTCCACTTTCATCCATGTAGTTGAAAATGGCAGAATTTTATTCTTTTTATGGCTGACTAGTATTCTACAGTTCATATAGCCCATGTTTTCTTTATTCATGCATCAGTTGGACACTTAGTTTATTTCCTTTTCTTTGTTGTTGAGAATATATATATATATAAATATATATATATATATATATATATATATATATATATATACTTTAAGAACAGAACATAATATTTCTAGGTATTGCATGCTTGAAATTAACTTGGCTTCAGTCTGAGTATTTGTGTATCTACTGATCAAGTGTGAAACAGATAACATGTTATGCCCACTTGCCTCCAGACACATCCAACAATTCCATGAAGCAGGCCAACAAAGCTCTTAGGTCATAATAACATGAATTACAAATGAATTAGCTTTGGAGGCACCCCACAGGATGTCACCCAGCTACAGGTGTTGTTAGGTCTGGGCTTCCTCTTCATTAGTAATCAGAACAGAAAGAATGCAAAAATATCTGTAACCCAAAATTACTGCACAGGTCAAATGTAATTTTAAAAATGCTATTTTCCGAAATAGTAGATTTCCTGAATTTCCCTGGGGAGCCTGTTTATTTCAAGCCTTGTTCAGTTTAAGTTAGGAAGTAGGGCCTTCCTGTGTTGCATCAAAAATTGCCACCAACACAAGAACCAGAGAATGGTAGAAGGAGATTCCAAAATATTAAGAAGAAAGGTGATTAGAAAAAATAAAGTGACTTTCAAGTGATCATGCCCTTTAATTAGATTTGATAGGTCTTAAAGCAGAACATCTTGATGCACTCTATTTAAAGGTACTATGTCACAAAGTGAAGATGGAGTCATTGTGTGCTTTGTAACCCTGCAGAACATGGAAACACTTTGAACTCTGTCTGGGTCACTTATTTCTAGAAAGCTGTAGGCAAGGGTGCTCCCAGGCCAGCCACAAAACTGATTAAGGAGATAGGAAGAATCATTATGAGAATGAATTAAATGACATAAGTATGAGTAATTGGGCTAAAAGAGGGTGAGGTAAGTTTAATGTAAATCAGTTCTGTTGCGGCTAGTATTTCTTGGATACACATTTTATGCACGCAACTTATGTGTGTTCAGTTTGTACATCATGCTCACAGCAACTCTGAGGGTGAGTTACTGCCATCAACCACACTTAACATACCAGGAAGCTATGGTTCAGAGTGGTGGTTAGTGAGCTTGTCTGAGTTGTCATCGCTAGTGAGTGACCAGGTTTTCAGGTTTGGGGTGATGCAAGTGTATGTTTGTATGGGTACATTGAGCCTGTCCTGTTCTCTTCAACGATGTCATACACCTCTGCCCAAGATTTGGTTTGGCATGTTTGTGCCCATCCACATGACCAAATCCATTTAAACGTTCCTCATTATTTGTCCCTTGTCATTTTTCATGTAACATGATGTTTCTGTCTTTTCTTGTAACATTCTTGGATTCTTAGTCATGTAAATATATCTTGTCTTCCGAGCTGGAGCTAATTTCTTGACGATGGTCTCCTGTCCAAATCAGTCAATGTGACAAACCCTGTAAATACTTATTTTTGTTTTTATTGAGCTTGTCTATCTTAAAGGACTACTCTGACAAGCACCTCACAGGTTGCTGCATACTCTGAGTTATTATTCACTTCCCTGCCATTGTGTGCGTGCATACGTGTGTGTTCATAGCTGGTATTCCATGAATGTGCATGTCACACATTATAGTCACAGAAACACCAACTCTAAGTGCCATTTCCTGCTTGATCGAGAAAGAAAAGAGCACACATGCTCAGTGTGGTAAAGAACACCCACTGTCAGTGCAGAGGACCCATTTCTCATCCAAGTCCAAAGATGGGTGCACATAAAAATTAAGCTTATCTTGAAGTTAGGATTAGATAAGACAAAAATGGAAAGAAAAAAAGTGCAAATTTTGGGTTAATTCAAGTTTTTTGCAACTTGTTCTACCTGATTAATTATGGATTTTGCTTTTCTGGGCGGATGCATTTGCTTTTCCTTTTTGGGGAGATGCATTTCTTTTTATTTTTTGAAATAAAACATTTTCATACCCACATTATAAGAATAACAATAGTTATTACACCATATATTGCTTCTTGTAGTTAGTACAATACATAAATGAAAAAATTCTTACAAAAAGAAACAAATATCACAAACTTTTTTTTTAATTAAGATAAATTGTTAGATAATGCTTTTCCTTAAGAGACATTGTTTCGCATATTTACAAAGTAAGGTAATTCATTTCTTTTGTTAACTTCACATAGAGTCTTTGCTTTTTGGTACATCTTGAGATATTTGCAAACAATTTAGAATGGCACAAAATCAAGGCTGAGGATTATGCTGTTAGGTCAAATGTGATCAATTTGTTCGATCAATAAGCATATGATGAAAGTTTAATTAATAGATTAGTTTGCCAAATTTTACTTTGTCTAATATATGTCATATCTTTTGTGGGAAGTAAGTTTACAATGATAGTCAACCAGTAAGTTTCCTTAGAAGTATTTAATAAGATACGTTCTGGAGCTTTTAATTAATTGGTTAATTTTTGTGGTGTTGGGGATGAAACCCAGAACCTTGTGTATGCTAGGCAAGAGCTCTACCACTGAGTTATATCCCAGGCAGTTCTTCAGTATTTAGATAAAAAGTGGTATTTCCTCCACCCCCCAACCCGCCAGGATCCTGTTGATCTCCTTCGGGTTTGACAGGTAATAATCTAGATGTGTTTCATCTTCAACCTACACTCCATCTCTCCATCATCCAACTAAGAGTGCCTGGAGAATGGAGAAAAATATTTTTATATGGTTAAAAACTTTAAAAAGTATTCAGCATATCACAGGATAGTCATAGTGATTTGTTGAATTATTTTAGGAAATTCAGGTTCTAGTTGATTTCCAGAGACCAGAGTCGATGTTTAAGGTCTCTGATTTGTTTACTTTAGACCGATCATCTCCAGGGCAGCATCTGTTTTTGTCTTTTTGGGAGATCTTGGTTTCCCATCAGGGGGACCGAGCACAGGGACGCGTGTGACCTGCAGGGCCCACACAGGCAGCGGCCCCTGCTGTGTCTGGCACTTCCTCCAGCAGGGTGCCACCGTCCTGCCTGGACAGGCAGCTTCCTTGTCTGGCTCTCCATCTCTTTTTCAGGGATAAACTCCATCTGCCAGATAGTGTTACTATACTGCTCGAAGAATGCCAAACTCGAATTTTGCTTAGTATGTCTATTTTGGACAAGCAGCTTGCTTCCATGAGGCTCAGCACAGTAACTGAAAATTGCTTTCAGTGTGCAGAGGCAAGAGGCTTTTGGGGGTGCAGTGTTGTTTATGAAGCCCGTGGGAGGGAGGTCTCTGCCATGTTCCAGTGGAATTAGAAAGATAAAATTTTAATGTTGAAAGCACTCTATTTTAAAGTGTTTTATACCATTTTGCTCCCTCTGCAATCCTTTCTGACAAAGCTGTAGCAGGAAATCTATTCTCAGAGCCCTCTCTGAGACCAGGCCAAGGTCACAAGGAGAGGAGCAACCTGAGTTTTGTGATGTGCATAAAAATACAGAGCATTGAAACCCAGGGAAGTATCAACCGCTTGCATCACTGAAAAACAGCCAAGTGAATTTTCTCACAAAGAGTGGCCCTGACTAGTCTTCCAGCTTCACTCTGAGCTCTTGTAAGGATGGGCCATGATTACTGTGAATAAAAATTCAAGCTCGAGAGAAGAGAGGGATGTGGAGAAAATCCAATTAACTGGAGTGAAAGTCATACAGAATAAACTCCCCATCACCAAAAGAAATAGGTTTTAAATTGAATGAATCTTTACAGCAGAATTGATCAAATATGTTCTTATTGTATGAGAAGATACACTTTTCAAATAATATTTTTTGGGAGGCATCATCTGCTTGAGGAAGTTTCATCTTCTGATTAAGAAAGCAGTGAGAAGTTTGGAGCCTTTTTCATCCTTGTTATTAACTTGCAGGGGAAAATCTTCCTGTTCCAGTATTCATTAAATGAATCTGTTTGTGTATATAAATATTAAAAGTCATCTTGAAAGTACTATAGGTAAGCAAGAAAAAAATGCTCTGTTTGTTTCCTCATAGAATTGACATTTTTATTTAGGGAAAAATTCATGAATTTACAATCTCCCCCTTTCTAGGTTTTTCAACATTTCTTGCAAATTGTATGCAAATGAATGCAAATAAGCAATACTCACTAGCAAGCTGCTTAGAAGTGTAAAATGCATAAAATTAAGATGCTGAGAGAAACGTGCATCTAATTAAGGTAGCATGTAAAGAAATGTTTAAATTCAAATTAGATACTTCAGTGGAAAGAATTACTTGTTTAATTCAGAAGGTGTTTTGAATAATTCAGGGAAGACGTGTCCTTAGTAATGTTCCCATTTCCTTCAAAAATCAGTTTTAAGGCTTTGTGCTGGCTCAGTTAAACTTTAAAATTGGGTTGAACCTAAGAATTAGAATGCCTTAAAAGTAGTCTCCTTTTAGTGCCTTTACCTCCAAAGCAGGCAGGGAAGGCTGGCGTGATCATTTGAGAGTGAGGGTAGGTGCGTGTAGGGATCACAGTTTCTGGCCCATTCACAGTCATTTTGTGTGTTTTTGGAAAGCCTGGATATGCAGTGGCAGTGCCCTAGTTTCCCTAAGATCCTAAGAAAATTTTGTAGGCAAGATGGGAAGGGTGGCAGCCTGTGTCACCCATGCTCCCCACCTCCCTGCTGCGTCCAGGAGGACACTGCCTTTACTGCACTGGGTCATGTCACTCATCTTCCAGGTCTGCCAGGGAGAGCAGCAGAAAGGAGTTTAAGTTCAGTGAGAAGGCTGTAGTTTAGGGCTGGGGAATGTAGGACAGTGGCATAGCATCTGCCTGGCAAGCACAAGGTCCTGAGTTTAATTCCCAGTACAAAAAAAAAAAAAAAAAACCTATAGAGAAGGCGGTAGTTTGAGCAGATGAAAGAATTTTCTGCAAAGCAGAAAACGACAAGGAAAATATTGGAGGAAAAAAATTGAGCTACTGTGTTGAGAAGATACTGAGTTGAGATTGGTACTGATTCTGCCCTGGACATAGCAACCTGAGGGACAGAGAGAAACACTAGCAGGAAAATGGTTTATGCTAATTTTCAAAATGCTTGATGGAGATGATAGGTTCTTTAAAAAATTATTATACAAATTAATAAGATTCATTGTAATATTTCCTTAAGTGCATGTAGTGTGCACTGATCAATACAACCATTCTTTTCCTACTCCTCACCATATGCTTCCCAATCTCTTATCTTCAGTATTCTACTTTTAAATTCAACTTTATTTAGCTTTCACATACAAGAGAGAATATGTAGTATTTGTCTTCTATGTCTGACTTACTTCACTTATTGTGTCCTCCAATTCTCTTCATTTTGCCACAGCATGATTTTGTTATTCTTTACAACTGAATTTGTCTCTGTTTATCTGTCTATCTACATCTCATTTTCTTTATGCATTCTGCTGTTGATGGGGACCTGCTCTGATTCTGAAGCATTTCAGCAGGTCCAGATTCATCTGGTCAGAGATTTCTTGCTTTCTACCAGTTACTGTAATCCTCTGATTTCAGTGGAGCTCATGTTTTGGGGCATGGTATCTATTTCTAGACTTCTGAGGTTAAAAATAGTTCCTTGTTATGAAGTAGTTTGGATTACGTGGAAGATATACAGCTCACTCTAAGACTTGGGTTTCTTCATCTGTCCCTGCCTGGTGAGGAAATGGGAAGTGATATTGACTAGGTGCTTCTGCATTTTTGAGGGTTTGGTCTACTCTGTCTTCAGCGAAGCCAGAGAGGTTTCTGAATGGTGCTGGTCTTCTTTTGCCCTCCCCTCCCTCTGATCCTGGTCCCCATCCTCCCGTACATTCCTGAGGCTGAAGCATGTACCCAGTTGTGCAGTGTCGTGAGTTCAATTCAAAACGATCTTCCTGGGGCTGCAGATGTACCTCAGTGGTGGAGTATCTGCCTAGCATACAGGAGGCCCTGGGTTTGATCTTCAGTATCACACCAAAAAAAAAAAAAAAAAAAAAAAGATAGAAAAAAAAATCTTCTGACTGTCAGTGCCTGTTGGCAAATCTCCAAGTCTGTCCATTAGCACACTTTTTCTTCTCCTGATTCCATGATACTTTCTGTGTCTTCCTGTCAACCAAGGATGGGTTGTCTCGGTGATTGCAGTATTTATAGCATAACCTACAGCTCACTGCCCACCTAGCATCTTTTTCTTGGAGCTCCTGTAGTCAACATTATCCCAAATTCTCCTTGATAACTTTCCTTCAGACTGGTTCCTCTTCTCCTTCCAGTGCCATAGGGTGGACCTCTTCTCACCTAAGTATATTGCAGTAGCTTTTTTTAAAACACTGATCCTGCACCACATCCCTGATAAAGGCTTTTGGAAGCCCATTACTAATTTATGTTTTAGATAGTCTGGGCCCAGTCATCTCACTATCTTCCCCTCCATATTCTGTGCTCAGCCAAAAGGATGGGACTTGCAAGATGAAGATTTCAGGTCATTTCTATTACTATGCATATTCTACTTCCTACCAGTGTCCTCCCCTTCTGCCCGGAAGATTCCTGCTTATCTCACTCCTGGGAGTTTTTCCTTCTGTCACCCACCTGAGCTGAATTTGTCACACACTCTTTTGTTGCATTCCAGGCCACTGGTTACAGCATTCGTCATGTGGGATCCCGGAGTGTTCCTGGGTGGCCCTGAGCTTCTGACGGCAGAGATGCTGCTGGGCGAGAAGGTGCCCGGACTTAGGCTTGGGCCTTTTCTCAAAGCATTCTGCTCTCAAGATCTCTGTACACTCTTAAAAATTACTGAGGATCCGAAAGAGCTATTACTTGAGTTAATACCTATGGATATTTACCATATTCAAAATTATATTAAAAATTTAAAAATTATTCAAAAGCAGCAATACTAAATTTATACAGTACCATCAATGGTATTTTTATACAAATAACTTTCTGAATAAAAGTTATAGTGAGAATAGCATTGTTTCACATTTTTATAAATCTCTTTGATGTCTTTTAAGAGAAGGTAGCCATGTTCTCATATCTGCTTCTCAATTCAATCTGCTTATTTGTGTTACTTTGTTTAAAGACTATGAACACACTGTGCCCTACCTGTGGAATTGTTTTTACACTACAACTCGAAAAATGGCGATTTCTGATATGCTGCTGTAAGGAGAAACTTGAAGTCTTAAGGATAAACTTTTTCTACTTTTATTAGTCAGCTCTTCATTGTGTCCAAGGTGATGAACCTATGAAGAAAAAAGATGATTTTTGGCTCACAGTTTTGGAGGTTCCATGCCAGGATCAATTGGCCATGTTGCTTTGGAGCAGTGGAGAAGTAGCACATCAGGGCAAGAGTGCGTGGCAAAGTAAAATGCTTATATTGTGAGCTGCAGATCAAAAGAAAAAGGTACAAAGGGCTGGGGTCCCACAATCTCATTTGGAGACACACAACCTGGTGACGTAAAGACCTCCCATTAGGTTTTCTGAAGGCTTCTACCAACTCCCAGTAGAGCCACCCTGTGAACTAAGCCTTTGGGGGCCACTTACCCAAACAATAGCGATGCTGATTTTTCAACCATGGAATGATCTCTCATCATTATGAGCAGCAGTTTTGCCTTTGCATGATGTAATTATACCACACATTGGTCACTTGGAAGGTATAGACCCTCCAAGTCTTTCAAACAGAGATGTGTTCTATTATGACAAGAATAAAAAAAAAAAAGAAACAAATCTTTGAGCAGTTAAGAAGCTATGAAACTCATGGAGGTAGATAAACCAGAGTTCTAATTTGCATTCAAAAGCAAAAATTTTGTCATCTGCAAAAAATACTATGAGTAGTTTTCCTCGGAAGGACAGGGTCATTCTGTCCATGTTCAAGAAAATGCCTTTTGAGTACCCAAAAGTGAATATCAGGCATTACCAGCTGGCCTTCAGAAAGAGTAGTGTTCTGAGACAGAGTAGTAGCTAGTTCAGCCACTTGGGGTCCAGGGCAGAAACAGGTTCTTGCCTTTTCAGAACAGACATGAGAAGGTGTTTTCTCAGGGTTAATTTATGAAAATCAATATTGACTGCTTCATCTAGAGCACACCTATGTGCAGCTGGCTTTATTTTCCTCCAGATGTGTGGAGGAGGTAGATACAGTACTGTGTGGGGTCACCCCATAGCCAGCTGCCATACCCCCGCATTACTTTATACCATCAGTGCAAGTATGAATTCAGAGGAAGAAGGCAAATAATACTGAGGACTATTATAAAATATTCTGGACCTCGCAGATACCCAGAATGGGTTGCGGTGATCCCAGGAATCCATGGACCACATTTTGAGCACCTTGGGATGGACTGGACAATGATGCAGAAGCCCTCACCCTAGGTTGCAGAGATTGTGCCAGGGAGGGTGTGTGGGGAGGAGTGGCCTGATCGGATTTGCACCTGAGAGAGACCACAGAGACAGAAGAGTTAGAGGGCCTCCTGGGGAGTTTGGTAATTTGAACTGGAGATCACCCCCCCAATCCAATTTTCTGTTACTAGATGAATGTATAAGATTAACTCCCAAATTTTTAAACATTTTTGGGATAATGTTTTTATCCAACATCACTTTCAGTTTCACAAGTATTTTTCCAGTGTTCTTACTTGTACTCAGCGAATGAATCTTGGTTACATACATGCATGTGGCTACACACAGGAAACTTGTATGTACTTGCGCCTGTCAGGTCATTAGTTCCTGGCCCATGTATTTATCATCAGCAGTCTCTTTCTTGGATTCCATGCATTATCTTGTATCCTATATGGAAAACATTTGTTTACCATGAAGACCTCCCAAGTTGTGGCAGCGTGGGAGACTCATTACCCATTAAAAGGTCTAGGTCAATACAGTATTCTGAAGTCATTGCAAATCATTCTAAGCAGACTGGCAGGGCTTGCCTAAGACTCCATCCTGGAGCTCTTCCTCTTTGCTGCTCTCTTTAAAAACACTAAATAAAAGACAATGAATCTTCAAACTCAGCTGATTCCATTGTGATTGATCTGAGCCAATTTTTAAGGTAATTGATGATATTGCCTTAGTGGAGTCTGTTAGTGCAAATAATTATTAATCAATAAGCTCTCTGCTCTTACTTCAGAAGACAATTCTAACACATGATTTATTCTGAACATTTCAATTGAGCTACCAAAATCCATTGGTGAGTGGTCTAAAGCACTTTAATTATCTGCTATTCCTTTCACAGCCATATTTACCCTGGCGACTTGCTGTCCCATTCTGGCCAGGGCGACAGGAAGTGTTTCATTGCCATAGTAGAAAATGTATTGTGCACCTTTGATTGACTAAGTTGGTTTAAAGTGATTTAGCTAAATGCCTTGAAAACAAAGCATCCTGGCTTTCCTTTGGAGAGTGTAATTAACATTGCTGTGGAAAAAGAAGAAACACATTGCTACTTTCCATTCAGCTGGAAAACACTTTGCTAATGAATGTAGTGAATGTTCGTGCAAGTTGATTTACCCTTTCGTCACAGATAGACCCCAATCAGGAAAAGGGGAATAAGGTGTGAAGCATTTTGGGACGGAGTAAATTCCATGCTCCCCAAATGGTTGCTGCTGTCAAGTGACATCCTTGTGCAGAGACTTTCCGGTAGGGGATTTGTTATTTTGCCCTTTTAGGCAATATCTTGATGAATGTTGTGGTTTGGTTTTGTTCTTCCCTCCGTGAGAAGAGAAGTAGAAGAAAATAATCTCCATGAGGAATGAGCCCGCCTTCATTCCAAAGTGCAGCTTCCTAGCATCTGTTTTTGTTGCGCTTGTGGAGGGTACAGGAATGTGTGGGCCTTGGCCTGGGACTTCACATGTTACTGGAAGAGATGAAGCTGTTGAACGGCAGTGCCCGGATTGTCACTGTAGAAGCCCTTCCAGCTAGCACTAACATGTTCTGTTGCCTTTCTTGCCTGGTGCTGTTCCCTTGCTGATCCTGAAGTCTAGTATCCCTCAAGGCCCATTGTGTATCTGTCTCTGCTTGCTACTCCTATGCACAGCCTAAAAGCCCACAACTTCACAGAGCAATGCACTGAAACTCCAGCTCATTGTTAACAGCTAGCTCAGTGTTTTTGTCTCCAGAAGATTGTGTTCTTAAGCATTGACTGTATTCATAGTATTAATTAAACATTGGGAGGGAGGGGAGGTAGCTTATGACCTGGGATTTTGCAGAAACGAATTCGGTAATCTTTTTTGGAATCTCTGGCTTGGAACTAGAACTACAGGGAAGACCAAGGAAACAGAAAGCTCTGCTCCTGTACATTGGAAGTCCCACTCTGTGAGGAAGGGCTGCTGTGGAGAGGCAAGACTTCAGCCAGTGAGGATGCAGAGCAAGGACGGAATGCCGATGGCTAGGCCTTGGCATCCAGGGATACAGAAGGAGTGACAGAAAGGTCCAGGACTGGCACTGAGGTTGCCATTGCTTGTGTTCTCCTCCTCCTCACCTGCTCCCTGTTCTCCAGAACAGTCGCTCATTCTGGGCACATCAAAAGCAGGGAAGCAACAGGACATTAACTCAGGGACTGCTCACCTCTCAGGAACGGTACTTGTGGGTGGAGGAGATGAGGTGGTCCAGGGAACCAACAACAGTCAGATGAGTGTGAGCATCCGAACAGAATACACTCGCACGCTAACCCACACATGGGGATCACAGTGTGTGGGCATCTTTCTGCCTTGGGGAGAGGGGCCCTGGAAGCCAGCTTGGGTGTGAAAGTCATGACATCATGACTTCTGCAGCTTCTGAGTTTCTTCTGTCCCTTTGTTGCCCCACTCCTGCTCATCCCTTGAGTTGACAGGAGAAAGAACTCCCCTGCAGCCTGGCTGCCACTTGGGTCTGAGTTGAGGCTCTGCACCTTGGCTGACTGTGTGATCTTTTTTTCTTTTTGTCTTTTTGAGACAGAGTTTCACTACACAGTTCAGGCTGGCCTTGAACTCGCAGTTACCCTCCTGCCTCAGCCTCCTGAGTGCTGAGATTACAGGCATGTGCCACCATGCCCGGCCTGGCTGGGTGCTCTTGAAAGTGTCACTCAACTCCTTGGAAACCAGGCTTGCCTAGCTATAAAATAAGCATAACACATGTTCCAAGGAGTGGTTGTGAGAATTAAATGAGACAAATTTTAAAGCATTTTTTAAAACTGTAAAACTCCAAAATGTAATGTATAATATGTATACGTGTGATATGAGACAGGAGATGTTATTTTACTTTTTCAGTTTTTTGTGATGCTTCCTTCCCTGGCCGCCTACACTGGAGCTTGTCAGTGTTGTCCATAACCGTTACAGTTGAGAGGTGAAGCCCACGGTACAAGTTTTGGTTGTTGTCTTTGTCCTACCAAAGTCACTGAATGTCTTGGAGCGAAAGGAAGACGTAAAACTATCTTGAAGATAAAGCCCATGTATGTGTTGCGTATAGGAATTGACTAAATATCCAATAAAGGAAGGAATTACTTAAAATTATTTCTTTTCATCTTTATGATCCTATTTTTAACATACAGCACATGAAGACTTTTACCTTTTTCTGCCAAGCATGTTTGGAAATCTATGTGAAAAGTGAATTTGCTTTCAACATCTTATAATGCTAATGACATGCTGTAGAGACGGTGTTCTTTAGTACAAAGAATGGAGTTCTGAGAACAAAGTTGCCAAACATATTTGCACATCAGCACTCAGAACAATGCTTACATAACCTCCCGATCGCCTTTTTCCAAGTTTAAAGGGAAAACAACAGAGAAAAGCAGAAAGGACATGTGTAAACATGAAGTATTAATAGCTCATTCAGGTTGCATAACAAAATAAACCAGGGATCTGGATCCTAAAAGTGATAGCCCCGGTGTCAGATGTCTGAGCTCCTTCATCCCAGGATGGGGCTCTGGCAGGTGAAACACAGCATTTGTTTAAACAGAAAAGAAGACGCAGAACCTTCAATGGCAGGAAGTGGCAGTAAATACTCAGTGCAGTTGGAGCAGCAGGAGGCCTGGAGGTGAGCGGAGTGTAATCACTCAAAGGGGAATTTGGCTGCAGCCTCTGGGTCCCAGCAAGGCACACAGTGAACTCTTAAAAAGTCAAGACCTCTGTCCTGTTCTCCAAAAGATCAGAAATGAGATGCAAAACTTCTTTCTGGACAGGGGATTTGTTTTCAGTGGTTGGTTCATGATCTCTTTTGCAGACTTTTGAGTATAATAACCAAGAACAAAAATAGCTCCTTAAAGGGAAAAAAAAATCCAAAGGCCTGGAACACAGGCCAATGTGCAGACATTCGTGACCTGGGGTTGTCAGTTAACTATCCCTTTAACAGAAGAAGACCTAGTTAGAGAGACTTTGGTTTTCTTGTAAGGCAAGAATAAGTGCTCTGGGCAGTCTGCCCCAGTGCAAAACAGAATAATGCTAATAATTTGCATTTATATAATACCCCTTGGCTTGTGGATCTATAAGCACTCTGCAAACATTAATTAATTCTCTGAACCTCCTATGAGCTGGGGGTGATGTTGGTAACTAATCACGAAGGAGGGCCAATGACTTGCCAGGGTGGCTATGCAAGTTAGGGAACACTGCAGGCTTGGGAGCTGAGGAGCTGGAGTGGAATTTTTATGAGAAAGAGCATCTAAAGCAGAATGTTGATCAGCCTGTGTGGGAAGTAAACCTGGGTATTATGACGGCGGAGAAGGCCTAGCAATAGGCAGCTGAGTCTCTCTTCCGCAGTTTGCCATAAAGCAGACTGTGTGCCCCCCACCACCCCCCATCCCCGCCTTTTTCAAAGCTCTGCTTGCACCAGAGTAAGATTTGGGTTTGAGGTATCTGTCCTCAGGACATGAGGACATGTTGCAGCTGGACCATGCTGGAAACTAGCATTTCCTTTGCTAGTTTAATAGTTTTTAACTCAAGATTCATTCACTGGCTGGTGTTTTGTTTTGTTTTGTTCTGTTTTGTTTTGTTTTGTTTTGTTTTGTTTTGTTTTGTTTTGTTTTGTTTTTCCTACTCAGTTATGACTTTATTTGACAAGCAGGTTTTTGCACGCTTGCTCCATTACACATTGGGGTTGTCCTTGAAGACTTGAGAAAAGCAGTCCCCTACTTGTGGTCTAGTGGTTCAGGGCTACTTTCTTTCTTCTGTCCACACCAGGTGAGTATTTCATTTCCCCTATCTACTTACCTGACATAGAAGTTACAATTATTGGATTGGTTTTGCAATATTGATGTAATTATGTATTTGTATTTCTTTCGAGAAAGACACTATACACAGACCTTGTGTAAGAACCCATTTGTATTTAGTTAAATATCATTTATTGCTAATACTAGCCTGTGCATAGAATAGTAGAATTTTGAGACTTTTTAAAAATTTTGTATTTTTATTAGTGCATGTTTGCAGTGCATACTGATTAAAGTTATTGTGGGAAATTAGTACAGATACATAGCACATCTCAATTCTTTTTCCCTCCTTCCCCTCCAAACCTCTCCTCTTTTGGGGGGCCAGAATCAGCCTCACTTATTTATAAGTCCTCATAGAGTTAATTATCATATATATATATGGTATATAAAACATATAAAACACATAAGGCAGTTACACAAAATCAAGGAATACTGGTAGATACATTGGCCATGCTGGATTACTGTAACTATTTTCTCTCCTTTTTTCAATCTTGTCTCTCTTTTATTTTGCACTTTATTTATATACAGTGATACCTCAGTTGTTGAACTCAATTCATGTTTCAACACCAAAAAGTTTGAAAACTGAATATATTTTTCCCATAAAAAATAATAAAAAACCAAATAATTGGTTGTGAGGCCCAAAAATTATTCTTATAGAGGTTTATTTTCCAAGACCTTAACAAATTTCACAATGATTTAATTCTGTCATGGTTCTGAGTTTTCCTCTTATCTTTACTGCTGGTGTCACAAACTTTAGAGCCCTGGTTGTGATATTTTACACAGATAAAGTGCACAACACAAAAAGCACAATGATGAATATTTACATGCACTAACGCAAGCACTGTATGCTGTCTGGGTGCTCAGACTGGAGCATCAGTCCTTTGTGTCCGTAGTGCGATGCAACGTGTGATTTACCCTCAGCCCTTACAGGCTTTTTCAATTGGATTTTCAGTTTGACTGTCAAGCAATGTTAGCAACACGGAGCAGATTTTTTCTAAACTGTGCTGTTCTAATAGTGGAAAGTTTGAACTTGGAGCTTTTCCACAACCAAGGTATCACTGAATTCAGTTTCTCATGTAAGAGAAACCATGTGATATTTAATCTTGTGTGTCTGAGTTACTTCATTTAACATTATGATTTCAAGGTGTATCCATTTTCCTACAGGTGGCTCAGATTTATCCTCCTTTGTGGCAGAGTAGTGCTCCATTTTGTACAAATGCCACTTTTTCTTTATCCATTCATCAGCTGATGAACATATTAGCTTTTATGAATTGTGCTGCTGTAAACATGGGCATGCATACATCACTGTGATATGATGTTTTTCACTCTTTCATGAAGATGCAAGAGGGGGAATAAGTGGGTCAGTTTTTTTTTTGTATTTTTAAAGGAATGTAGTTTGAAGGTAGACCAACAGTGTGCTACTTGTTAATGGTGCTGAGGGAGTGAGCTTTTACCAAATGGGTAATATTTGTTTGTAAGCTTCTGGCCAGTGTACACTGGAGCACATGGTCACTTTAAAAGCACTGAGAGGTTGGTTATAGCAGGTGTTTCCTTATATAGATCCTCATTACTTTAGATTTTACAAAAGTCTAATTTGTACAACAAGCCTTTATAAGTTCGTATAAAAACCAGCTTCAAACTTCAATATAACTCTCTCCAAGTGACAGAAATCAGTGGTATGCGAATGCTTGAGATGTATTACATACTCATACACATTTTATATCTCTGCTACAGTCAGATGAAATATGTAGTTAATTTCTTCTTTTTCTTTGTAAGATGGTTTTTTTGTTACTTTCAGGTTAAAATTAGAGAGATCTGTTTGGAAAAAATAGATCTCCAGTAACTTTGAACTTTAGGAAAACATGAGATGGCATGATCGCTGCTAAGTTTTCACTCGAGCAGGCATCAGGGCAGGGAGGTGGGTATGGGCTGAGGACAGGAAGGGGCGCTCCTGTCTGTGTGACAGCTCCAGCCAGCAGAGCTGGGACTCCTCAGTAGCACACACTTCCTTTCAGTCCACTGCCAGCTGGTTTTGCCATGCAGCGGTGCTCAGTTTTACAGATTGAAAACATGTGGCTTTGTATCAGCCGCTTGTACGCAGAACAGCAGTGTCAGCTACAGCGAATTCACGAAATTTTTCCTCAACACTTTTAGTTGACCCTAATGCGACAAATTGGGGCCATCTCCTTGGAGGACGAGTCTTGTTTCCCATTCTGCGGCTTTGCACTTCCCTCCTTCTGCTGCCTTTGCAAGAATCTCGATGTTAAAGTTTGGAGCAGGGCCTTCATTGGGGCGCTTGTGACTGATAGCACTTCTGAAAGCACCGGAGTGATCGCACAAAGGTCAGACACAATGCTTCCTGTAGGCACTTCCTGAATTAGGATCTTTCCGATCGAGCGGTCCCACCTTGCTAGAAGTTACCAGGCTCCACAGAGATGGCCAGTTCCCTGTTGCTGCAGTAGCAGTAGACTGCTCGGGTTAACTTGTTTCTCATGAGATAAAGAAAATCTGTAAACAGCAGGGAAATTTGTATTTGCTAACGCATCTTGAGAAACAATTACAAATTACAGTGATAAGACTCTTGGTTGTATTTGCCTTTGCCTTTTAAAGCAGCTTCTGTCGCTCAGTTTTTACAGCATTTGCCAGAGCGTGGTGGGGAAATGTTGAGACAAACGCTCCATCTAAATGTCCCTCTGAATTGTGGCATATGTGTTTTTTTTTTTTTCAACTTGCAAAATGGACATTATACAGATAAGTGTTTTTGAACAGCAATATACAAACTTTTGCTAATTGGATCATAGCTCCCCACTGAGCTAAGATTTCAGAGCTGGCTGATCAGTGTTTATAATTGGGCTGGCAGTGTCATTGGTTTTAGCACTTTAACTTGAATACCTTAAGAAGTTAATGACCTGTTAAAACAAAACCTACTTGAGAAAGTTCTTCTGAAGTTACTGGTGTGAGCCGGGAGTGTTTATAATATGTCAGCAGTCATGTTATCATGTTATATACCTATATTCTCTGTCTCTACCTCTATCTATCTGTTTCTCTCTGTCTCTGTCTCTCTTACTCTGTGTGTGTGTGTGTGATATCACATCAAATATATCAGCACCAAACAAGATATTAGTAATTATTTTATTTTATTTTATTTTTTTTGCGGCACCGGGGATTGAACTCATGACTTTGCGCTTGCTGGGCAGGCGCTTAGACCGCTGAGCTAGATCCCCAGCCCTGGTGTTTTTGAGACAGGGTCTCACTATGCCATTCAGACTCGCCTTGAGCTCACTTTGTAGCCCAGGCTGGTCTTGAACTCACAACGATCCGCCTGTCTCAGCCTCCTGAGTGCTGGGATTACAGGTGTGAGCCATCATGCCCGGCTTAGTAATTATTTTATACCGAGGCACAGAGAGGGGACTTCACCTCAGGTCACAAAGCTAGTAATAAATACCTTTATTAATTGTCTCCTTGGTAACTGAACATATGTAGGAATCTATATAATAATTATGTGTT
>RJWT010011828.1:0-13904 GCA_004365215.1 Cuniculus paca
GTTTTCACACCTCCCCCGGGGCTTTCTGTAACCACTGACACACTTGAAGTGACTTCTAAAACATCATCACACACTCACAGAACCTCAGCCCCATTGATAGCAGTTTGCTTAGAAAATATACTGCTATGTTATCATCAGTAACAGGTACTTGAAATGATAACTCATTTTGTGTAATTTTGCCTCTGAGGTGGACAAATTCCAGTGATTTCACCTCCCATAATCTATAGGTCTATTTGAGCAGGCTCACACAAAGTCATGCTATTATGTTATACTAAGCGCACGGTATTTGGAGTAAAGTGATTTGTCATTTTCTGTTTTTGACTCAGCAAAAAGCAGTAAAGGAAATTGGAGTTTGGGTGGGTTTTTTTTTTAACCAAATTAAGTGGACAGTATCATCATGTAGATGGTCCTCCAGCTGATTAAATTAAGAAACTAAATTATTAACCATTTATTTTTCTTTAGGAAATCATTCACAGAAATGATCTGGACCATTCACAGATGGTCCAATAGGGACCTATAATTAATACCAAGACAAAAGCTGAGATATGTTTTCTTTAACACACACACACACACACACACACACACACACAGAGTTTGAAAGGATTACCAAAATGATACTTGTGAAAATGTGTTCTAGATTTTACATGGTGTAGTATGACAAATGATTTTTGTATGTTTTGTTACCTACATTAAAGTAGGAAAATGGTTCATTTTTAGCCTCTGGCTTGTGATTGATGATTTTGCTCATGCATGCCTCATCTTTAGTCACCTGTCCTAAAAGATCTTTAAAGTATATGTTTTTGTTCCCACTTTTCATTTAGATTTAGACTGAGAAAAGTTAATTCATTTTTAAATTTTCAAAAACTTGAAACATTTTCCAGCTCTGCTGAGGTCTGACTGATAAATGAAATTGTCTGTGTTTAAAGTGCACACAGTGGTGCTTTGATGTAGGTCTTTGTCATTTTTCTGGATGTGCATCACCATAAGCAACCAAGCCAAAACTGGAATCCTAGCCTATGTGCTATTTCCGGTTGATCAGGCTGTCTGATTGTATTCTCTCTGTAGGACTTGGAAATAGACAGTGAAGGAAGGCAACAGACAGAATTGGATTTCAGATAAATTGATTCAATAAGAAAGAGCTAATATGAGGCACATTTAGCTAAGGAGAAAAGAATCTAAGGGAACTTTTATGACTGTCACCATCCATCCTCAGCCAGAGCAGGTGTATAGATTTTCCATATCAATGTTGACAGAGAAAGAGGGAATGTATTTAAACTGCAGCAGAGATGAATATATAGGATTAAGAAAAATGATGTGCTTACACATTGAATAGAAATCAAAATTTGAAATACACTTTGGACCATTCAACACACAAAAAAAAGGTTACTTGAAATATTGATGTGATTAAAACAGTATTTCATCTTGAATTTTCAAAATAGGTATCTCAGTGTATGCCCATGGACACCAAATTTAAATTTATTACGCATTACAAATGTATGAAATGATATTATGGAATTCTCTGTAATGTTTTTTAAGGAAAAAAATGTTAACCCTGGGGAATGTTTTAAATTTTCTACTCTTTAGTAAACTTTACAAAAGTTGGATCAAATGAGCACCTAAATATATTCTTATAGTTATTAGATATGATTGTCAACAAATTCTATTTTATTTAAACAGTGCTCTTGTTTGTGACTGTTTACCATTTTCAGCTCCATATTTTCTTTTTTTTTTATTTTAAAGAGAATAGAACAGAACAAAACAAAGCCAAACAAAACAGAATAGAGTCAAACATAATATAGCATTTCAGAACAGAACACTGAAAGTGATACAGGTTTTCAAAACATAACAACAGGAGATTAACAATAGTTACCCTAGTGTCTCTTGCTTTCTTCAAAATGGTTGTTCATATATTTACAGATAATAAACTCAAACAAAACAAAGTAATATAAAACCAGATAAAAGAGCATTACAGGCCTTCAAGTCAGACAACAAGAAACCAGCAATGGCTACCGTAATGTCCCATTTTTCAAAAGTCACCTCCATATTTTCAACAGATTTCTTGATGACAGTGTGCGATACTTGTTTCCTCTTCCCCTTCCCCACACCCCGCCACTCCCACCCAAAGACAAGCAAACAAACACAGCCATTTGTTCCTAGACAGAGAAGCCAGCCGAACGATCTAGAAAACATCTGTACCCTGAGTCCTGTGTGTTGGGCCAGCATTTGAAGGCTGTGCATCTGGAGGGTGATCTCTTGGTGCTCACCTATTTATTAGTCATGTGGTGTAGGGTTCACAGACATGGCGCCACACTAGGACCCCAGGGTTACAGCTCTGTGAGCAGAAGTGTGAGGAATGCAGCTTGCCACTCATAGTTTTGAGCCTTTCTGGGAGCCTGTGATTGAAGAGTTGGTTGCTAACCTATTCATCTATAAGTGCTATTATTTTGGGAATGGTTTGAAGTAAGACTTACTGTTCTTATCGTTGTCATAAAGTACATGGAGCATCTTAATAATTTTTTTCTTTTCTGGCAGTTAAAGTATATTATTTTAGCTCTCTAAAGGGATATTCTAGCTCACTGTCCTTTTTAGATTCCTCATAAAGGAACTTTCAAATCAGTAGTCAGCTTTATGTTAAATTCTTTTTTGATACCTACTTCTCTTTTTCTTTCAGCTAAAGATTATTGCCTTGATATTTTCAGTTAGGAGATGAATTGTGTTTTTTCAGTCCAGTACAATGGGTTCAGTACAATGAATTTTTAAAATTAAAGTGATGATGCCATGGAAATCTGTGACAGTTGGGGATAGGTCGCCTGTCCTCTAGGAGCACCAACTTTAGCCACCTGGTTTCCTCATCTGATCCTGGCAATGATTCTCTGATTTTCGGACCATCATAGACACTTGCTTTTGGTTTCATTTTTTCATGTTTCCTCTATGTTGTTGAACATCTTTGATAAAAGTAAATTGAAATAAACTTTAAATTATAAAATTGTATCTGATAGAGTTAAAATCAGTGAGAGATTTTTTCAAGGGCTCCTTGATAGTGAAAGAAATTCTATTTGTTTTGAAAAGAAACAAAGGCCATGATTTTCTTGGAGATGAAATCAGAGAGCACAAGAAAACAAGAATTTTAGGATCATATTATAGTTTAGGAAGTTTCCTAGATTTAATCTGTCTTCACAAAGAGATTATTTGCTTTACTGGTACAACAATTCATGTTTACTGATTCGGAATTCAGCTTGTAGAAAGCTTTCCACGTTAGTTGCACGAATGGCCATTGGGTGTGGCTCTAGTTTCAGTGGTCTCAACCCCATGAATCCAGAGGACAGGTTAAGAAATATGAATGGGAACGATGTAAAATTTTTAAACTCAGCACACTGAAAATGGTTATATCTATGGCTTTTCTTCTTACTATGTGAATGATAGTATGATAGATTTGATCAATACTGGGAGATAAGAAAGGCCGAATGATAAAATAAAACATTCTAAAAACTCTTGTGCATTTTTTTCACAGTCTGACTGCCCATATTCAGAAAAGGTCCCCAGTATTAAAATCCCAATGGACATCATGGAACAACAACCTTTCCTAAGCGATAGCAAACCTTCCGACAGTGAGTAGAACTAACCTCTTGCGTGCTTGCTCAATATGATTTGCACTTGCAGAGAAAATACTTTAGAGCCAGCATCTCCCTTAACTTTCCCTCTATTTTATCTTTTTTTTCTATGTGAAGATTTATACTTCATTCTTACCAAATTTTCTTTTTATATTCCCTATACTTTACTCAACTTCATTTTATCCTTTTATAACCTTTACAATTTTTGTTTGGCAGTCTTTTCTCTTCCCCAAAGTCATCACCAGTTTTCTTTTTCATTGCTAAACCTGTAACCATGTTTTTAATAGTGTTTTCCTTTTCCCCTGCTGGTATTTAGAATGGCAGCTTATAGTAGTACATCACTGTCTGTTACTGTTTGTCTTCCTTAGGTCTCAGTCAATGACCAGATCAACTCAAAAGACAAATTGCATCATGGCTTTCTCAATGATCGCAGAATCAATTGTCAATATTAAAAAGTTAGTGATAGTTACTTTCAATTTAAATCAGCAATCTAAAATATCAGCACAGCTCTTTAGATATAACTCATATTTGATTTTTCTTCCTAATTTCTTTATTTCTCTTCTGCTACTTCAAAGCCATCATTGCAATGTACTAGTCTTTCTGGGGTTATAGCCTGGTGGCTATCATATAGTGGTTTGTGACACACTGTCTTTTCTTTCATTATTGTGTTAACAGGTCCCTCCATTTGTAGCATTAGTGACCATCTCAAGGTTTACCAATAGCAAGTAGCAACTGCCTCCAAACTACTTTGCAGTTTGCATTTAAGGAAAATGTACTCTCTTAGACCCAGGTGCACTTCAAAGGATAACTGATCTGTTATAGGAAAAAATATATTGAAATTTTTTTATTTCTATTTGACAATGTCATTTCAATTTCAAATAGGAGAAATTACTAAGCGAAGTTTGAAGTAAATGACTATTGATATCATATATTAGTTTTTAATCACTGAGTCACAAATTACCACAGAACATAGCAGCTTAAAATATCAAGTGTGTCTTTCTCACGTGGTTCCCCCACACTGAGAAGTTCGGAGCAGCCCTTTTGGGGGTCTGGCTCAGGGTCTCTAGAGAGATTGTACCTCAAGCTTCCCTCTGGGACTGAGTCCCTGGAGACATGACTAGACCTGGGGATGTTTCCAAGCTTGCTCACAAGGCCTTAGCAGGAGGTCTCAGCTCCTTGGCTTGTGGGCCTGTCTGCAGGACTGCCTGGAACGTGGTTTCCCCAGAGCCAGGGTTGAGTGATCAAGGTTGAGAAATCAAGACAGAAGCTGCAGTCCACTGCAATTGAATCTCAGACGTGACGGAGTGTACTTCTGCCATATCTTCTCAGCTGTGCAGACCCACACTGATGAAATGTGGGAGAGAATCACATCAGATCATAAATGCCAGGAGAACGAGGGGTTGGGAAAGCCTCTTAGAAACTGGCCGCCACCCTTGGTTTAAAGGACCAAGAGCTAGTGCAGTCTTACCTTTGTCATCCGATTTGGAGCTGAGCCGGGCTTTCTGCTCACTCTCATCAGGGAGATTGGATTTGGAATTTCTTTTTGAGCTCCCAAACCATGTTCTGATTTCATTCTTCATCTCTGGAGAATTACCGGCAGACAGAGATTGAAACATACCTGTGTCTCCCCATTGGTTCGTAACTTGGTGCTGTTCCTTCTTAGGACAATGTAAAGGCTATTTTTTAAAACATTCACCAGCCAGCATTTAGATAGCGATTAGGAAAAATTTTATCGAAAATGGTAGTCATGCAGGTTCCGTTGGGTCAAACCCACATTCGTTTGGACTGGTTTTTTCTGTATAGATGTTATGGTAAGAGTTTATGTGCCAGTTTCTTTTATTTTCTCAAAAGCCTTGTAAAACTATAAACTGAAAGTTGATGTCCTGATGATCTTTATAATCCATAAAATAACAAAACTGATCCAAACAGAGTTGCAATGAAAGAACTTCAGAAATTCTTCTTTCTCACCTTGAATAATAGCTAGAAAAACTTGTGAGTGTTGAAGATGGCAGGAAAGTCAAGGGCAAGCATCAGACAATAAGATGCTGTCACCGTGGAAATGGTCCCCTCTTGCCCTTCTTACTGGGAGACAGTATGGGTCCATTCCAGGAAAGCCTGAAGTAGAGGAAATGAAGTGACTTGGATTGAATTCCACTACTGAGACTCTTAGCTTGATTATTTATTTAAGTTGTCTACATTGTCTTTTGTACTCTTTTCAGTTGTGAAAGATGTATCCTTTTTTTTTTTGCAGATTTTTATTTTCACTCTAATTTTATACTTTTATTCCTACTTTTAATTTAAATATTTTTTTTTCTTTCCAGGAGAAAGATCATCAACATTCCTTGAACGCCACACATCATGCTGATAAAATTCCTTTCCTTCAGTCGCTTGGTTTGCCAAGGTAAAGGAGAGCACAGTATTTTGCCTTGTTCTGGGGATGATTCCCCACAGAAATGCAGTCAGTGGTGGGCTATTGGCAGAACTCACCATTCTCCTTTCTCTCGATGATTTATCTTAAGTAAATTACCCAAGCCCAAACCCAGCTTTCACTTAACGTCGTTCTCAGAGACCTCCCTACCCTAGGAAAGATGGCCTCCTTCCGTCTTCAAGTTAAAGCCCAGGGTTGACCATAGCGCTGATTCTTTCGGAATCATGCCTGAGTTAAGGGTAACCAACATTTCCTTTCCTGGCAGCGCTTCTCTCTATTTTCCTTCTCTCTCACAAGACCCTGGAGGTGACAGGTGGGACTGGATTCTCAAAAGATGGGAATCTCTGAGCATCTTCACTTCGTGGGTCTTGCCATCCTTTGATTTCAGACAATATTTTCCTCTTTTGTCTTTGGGAGAGGTTTTTCTGTTTGTTTGTTTGTTTGTTTGTTTGTTTGTTTGTTTTAAATATAGCATGAAATTTTATGCACTATCTACCTGAATTTCTTGACTCTATTATAGAGTTAAATTTAAAAATCTTGTTTTTAGTGCACATGGAGTGAATACTAAAAGAGAACAACTGTTAGTACATTTGAGTTCTGTGCAATGTGTAAATATTTGATAAAGAAAATCAGATTTACTTACTGTTTCTCTTCATTTTCATTTGTTTTCCCTCTCCAGTCCTCCTAGAACTCCAGTGAAAGTTGTGCCTCAAATTAGAATAGAAGTCGAGCCTGAAGACAATGATTATTTCTGGAGGAGCAAGGGAACAGAAACTACATTATAACCTATTTGTCTTTCTTACAACTGACAGTTTTGTTATTAATGTTCTTGTTTTTTCTCTTTTTGTGTGGCCATCTATTTTTTAATTTTTATTCTGTTTCAGTTTTTGATCACTGGCCAAATAATACAGCGCTCTCTCTGCTTCTTTCTTGCATAGGTAAAATCGAGGCAATAGTGCACTGCTCTTTAAAAAAGCATCTGCAGAATCTCCCTTTTGTTCTTAGCATTTCCGATGTGTCTTCTGACAACCCAGTTCCCCTGTCACTCAAGACACACACAGATCCTTGTCCTTTAATTAAGCAGAGGTCAAAAGTATTAAAGATTTTATAAAACTTCTTACTAAAGTACTGGAGGAACTTAACACGTTAGCATCAGAGCTGTGCTTACTGGCTTGTTTTTGTCTGGTAGAACAAACCCTAACCTCCAGACAGAGTCCCTTTTCCCCCTTATAGAGCTGCCCAGGACTGGAAAAAGTGCTGCTATTCTGACTTGCTCTTGCTTGTGAGCCCTAATCATAGTTATCAAAGGTACTTTACTCCCTGTAGAGAAACTATTGCCGCCATTGTAGCAAGTGCTGGAATGTCCCTTTTTCCTATGCAACTTTTTTAACCCTTTAATGAACTTATCTGTTGAGTACATTGAAGAATATTTTTCTTTTTAGATTTTGTTGTTTAAATTATGGGGCCTAACATGCAACTTATTTTTTGTCAATTTTTTAAACTTTTTTTTAATTACTGTAAAAAAAATGAATTTTTCCTGCAGCAGGAAACATAGTTTTGAGTAGTTCTACCTCTTATTTGTAGCTGCCAGGCTTTCTGTAAAAATTGTATTGTATATAATGTGATTTTTACACACACATACGCACACACAAATACATAAGCCAGAAGGCTAAATCAGATTAAAAAAACAAAAGCAAGAAAACACCATGTTCCTAAGCATCCATTTTATCCCATTCTTTAAAAGAAATTTAACTGTTCTATGAAGGGTCTTGAGGGAGGAGAACTTCTTACACGAGAGCAAATGCAGTTCTGGTAATGCAGCATCTGGATACAGATGCTGATTGTGTTGCCGTGTGACTGCCCTATGCAGTATTGGTAGGCATCTTTTCATTTTGAAGTATCTGTGTGTTTGTGTATGTGCTTCGTGTGTGGCTGGTGCACATATGTGCAAAGTTAGAAAAAGAGTGACAGTAAACAGAGGGCAAAGTTGTTAAGCCCTGTGTGTCAGTTCTCATAAAATCCAAACCACACATGAAAATCGCATGAGGGGTCCAAGAAACATATCACTATGGAAATGAAGGCAAATACGACTTACTACCTACCTGGCAGTCACAATCACTGATATAGTAGCTCATACTCACAAAAAAAAATCCATAGGAATATTAACAGCTCACTTACACATCCGTACAGTGTTGTGGGAGAACAGAGGTAGAAGTGCACACATTTTAACAGTACTTTCACACAATTCTTTGTAACTGGTACATATAAAATATGTATGTGTACATATATATGTGCATTTGTTTCAGAGTACCGCATTGAAAATTAGACTTTATTAACCAAATTGAGCATGGTATTTAAATATAATGTTCTTAATGAGCTACATTATATGTTGAATAGAACAACATTTTAAATGTTGAATCATAATTTTGGATTCACATAACCCCAGATGTGATATATCCTCAGTGTAACAGGTTGTTGAAGGACTACTAGAAACAGATGAAACCACTCATTTTGGTGTACTTACTGACTCCACTCATAATTTACTTTAATTAAATTGTAATTTTGCCCCCTTGAAGTTAATTATAAAAATGTTATTATTCTGAGTTAACTATTACTTTTGTAATATTTCAAAACTTTTAACTTTATAAAAATGAGACAAAAATGATCTCAATTTTTAAATTAAAATGAAAGTGGAAAAGTATACATTCTAAAACCTCATTTGCCAAATTTTGGCATCATGCTTGCATATAGATATATCCTTAAAATGATTATTCTGTGTTATCTAGTTTTACCTTTAAAAAACTCTTACGAGAAAGCATACCCTTTCTCTTTATTGAAGTATCAACAGAATGTTTAATAATCATAAATTTAGTCTAATCAAGATGTTAAGTCAAAGGCACTTTTTTATAAAAGCTCTAGATATAATTATTTTTTTCTGATCACAAATCAAGTATTTGGAGGTTTATACTCCTTCCCATGCTAGTCACAGAACTGCCGAAGCGCTTCTCCCATCGTGTCAGCTATGAGTAATGGGAAGCTGTCTGCGTTCCCACGGTGACCCAAGTTGTCACTCTGGGATAATGATTGGTGTTTGTGTTGTAAACACAAAATGGTACCTTACATTTGCTACAGCAAACCCTTTCAACATTGTGGAACCCAGGCAATAATTTTTTTTTTAAATCATTGTTTTTAGAGGAACAAAGGTGTAGTTATCATGTTGACTAGAAGAAAAACCAATGTCCATGTAGGGCCAACAGATTACCTATATTCTAACAGAATTTATGAGTTGGATAAGAACCAGCTGGATTTGGGGGGTGGTTTTGTTTTTATGTAAACTGAACACACAGACAACAGAAATTTTTTTATGACATACTTCTGTTTTTGCTCCGATGTGCACTTGGAGACATGTGATCCAAGTTTCTCGAGGTAAAGACTGAGGGCACCGAGAGCTCAGGACCAGGGTTCCCGGGATGTGGAACTGACTGGTGTGAGAGTCTGCCTGTGAGAGAGCATCCTTTCCTCTGGCTTTGCATTTGAGAAAAACCGTGGGAGATACTGTAGTCCTTTCTTTGCTGTGTGTGACTACTTGAAATTCTAATTATTTCGTATGCCGTAGGCAGTATTGCTCCTGCCTCTTCTCCAGTCAAGATTGAGGAGAGGTTGGGGAGGAGCCTTACTGACTCAAGAAGCAGGAGAGAAAACCTCCCTCAGCCCCACACCTCAAGAGTGGGGGGAAATTTATCTGCTGTCAGTAATCCAATTTTTGTGAATTTTACGCGTATGCAACGACACACAGAGTGACTCTTTTGTCAGCTATATATTGGTGTTTAATATGGAGAATGATTGTCTTCCAGGTTTTTGATTCTTTTTTTTAAACTGTGTTAAAGTACTTGAAATGTATTGACTGCTGACTGTCTGTCAAAAACAAAATATTTGAGTTGTATTACAGAGGTTGACATTGTTCAGGGATGGGACAAAGTGTTCTTCAGTCTTTTTCATACCACTTACATGATCATGGTGTAGGAACCTGAGAGTTTCTTATTTATGTTCCATGATAGCTCACATCTGCTCTCACAGCGTGAGCTGGGGGCCCAGTGGTACCCAGTGGTTGAACACAATCAATGATGACAGCACTTCTCTGTCTGAGGGATCATGGGATGTTCAGATGATGACTTCACTGAGCACCGTTGCCACCTGAAATCTTAAAAAAATCCCATAATGTATACCAATCAGTCAATTTGTGTTTTGACAAGAGAGTTGGATTTATCTTATTTCTTGGCTCATCTATTTGTGCTCTATGGGTACATACAAAAGTTCTGAATTTTGCTTCCTAGGTAAATATTGCAACTCAGGGTTAAAGTCACCCAGTGAACTTTTAGAGCCAGAAGTAACTTTGTCCCAGTCCTACAATATGACAATAATGAACAGCTGCCTCTTTTAGCCATTTTCATGGCAGGTACATATCCATACACATTACTTTTCAGAATCAGTACGCACTTTCAGATATTCTTATTTTTATTCTCTTGAGTCTTTATTAACTTTGGAGAAATGATGCATCTTTTTATTTTAAATGAAGTAGATCAACATGGTGGAACAAAATGATAAAGAACAGAAAACATTTCAATATATTACTAATAATTTTTTCCAATATAAAACCTAAAATTCCTATAACATAGTATTTTACAGTTTTATGAAGCTTTCTATTGTGACTTTTATGGAATTAAGAGATGAAGAAGATGAGATATTTTAGCATTTATATTTTTCAAAATTAATGTATACTTAAAATAAAGTAACTTTATGCATTTATGAGTGTCAAGTGCTTCTGTTCCACACTTCACCTCACTATTAATAAAACTTATTCTCTTCTTTTGGGAGTTGCAGGGGTGAACATATAGATGAGGAAGTCAGAGCCCCTGTGTCCAAGTCACTTTAATTCCTCCAGGCAGGAGGATAAAGGAGGTGGCCAGATTTCATAAGAGATTGTTGAGAATTATCTATTTAAGAGATTTCAATGAAGTGATCTCAAAGTAAGAAAAAAATATGCTCAACTAAGAATAATGGTAATGGTTTTATGGAGAAATATTGTCATTCATCATATGAAATTAGTGAAATATGAAACATCATTGTCTTCCATCTAGGATGATGTATATACTCATTTCTCAAGGTGAACAAAAATGTGAACCAGCATAAACACACAAATTGCTCAAGTGAACAAAATCACAGAATGATCTTCTATCCAGAAATAATTTCCAGAAGACTCATCTAATGTCTAAAATTTTCCAGGAAACTTACTCTTAAACTGTAGTCAGATAATGGTACTGGTGGTGAGTTGAGAAAAAACAGAAGGGAAGAGAAATAACCATTGGTAGTAGGGAAAAGCTACATTAGAAAAACAAAAGGGCAGGGACATTAGCTAAAATAATCTTTCCACTTGGAAACTTAATGTATAGACAACAGCTCTGAGTATTTGGGTATTAGTGGTGGTGGTGATGATGGATTTGGATTTTATTGAGCTGGAGCAAGAGGTGAAGCCACACTCAGAATAGATCATACTGTGAGAAGGTTTGATTAATTCTTCAACATACCATAGAGAGTTCATTAAATACTACTATGCATTACAATAACTGAGCCAAGAAATTAGGATCAAATTATATTAAGTATATTATTGTCAACCTAAGATCAGAAAGATTTTCCCCAAAGAATAATGGTATTTGGGAATAATAAAGTATTGCAATGGGAGGATGTGTGTCACAGTAAACTGAGTGCCTTCCAAGTTGAGATAAGGGCAAGATTTTAAAGGCATAAATAAGGAGAATTCCATACAATATTTTGAACAATAATTCCCGTGAGGTTTGATACACCAGTCTGAATAGCAATTGCTAAACATGTGTCTTTAAAGAAGCATGTTTTTGAATAAGGGTGCAGCAGCTTTTGAGCCATGTTGTGCTTCTGCCAGAGTGTCTTAGTTACTTTTTCTCATTGCTGAGACTACCTAACACCCAAAGTTAAAGGAGAAAGGTTTATTTCAGCTCACAGCTTGTAGAGATTTCACTCTAGCTCTGAGGCAGGATGGCACAGCAGAAAGGCATCACAGAGAAAAAAAGTTCATGGTGTGGCAGGCAGAAGGCAGTGAGCAGTAAGCAGCAGCTGCAGCAAGCCTGCCTTCCTCTTACCCCTTTGTAGTTCACCCAGGATACAAGCCTATTAATTGGTGCCACCCACAGGGTGAGCCTTCCCATTATCTACACCTAGAACTATGCTAAACTCGTTTAGTTATCACACACCCTAAATCCAACCACCTCTGAAAAGCTCCACATAAAAGCACATGAGACTTTGGGGGACATCTAGATACAACCCATAACACAGAGTCATTTGTGATAGTTACTATCAGGTGATGTGAGTGAGGACCATTTCTCCATAACCACTTTATTGATTTATTATTTAAGGTTAACATGACTTTTTATTCTGGGGGACATTATGAAAAGGAATATACTTTTGCATTTCTAAAATTCTTCATTATGCTGTCTGTTCTTCCTGATCAACCTGAAGACTAGAAAAAGAAACTCAGAACAGAACACTGAGCTACAAACTATCTGTCTCAATGTCTAGGCAGGCCAAAAGAACTCAGCCTCTCACTCAGAATTCATTTACACTTACTAAAAAATCAACAATTGGACATATGTGGATTTCTTAGAGTATAAGAAGTGTGAAATGACAGGGAAAACTAATGATACAGAAAAGTAACCTGCCAAGAATTAATAGGTTTACCCTGGAAGAAGAGAGAAGATATTAAAAACTCTATAAATACAGTCAAGAACTTAAGAGCCAGTTATTTAGTACTGTGGCATGGATGTTGTAATAGGTATAAAGGAAAATATATTGATTTTAAAATTGATTGAAATTTATTGACTAAAAGGTGAAACTGATTAAATGTCTTTAAAGTAAAAATACATTTCAATTAATGCTCAAAATAATGATTTGGAGCCAGGAGAAACAAACTTTCCACTTCTGTTCATTTAACTTTTGGAAACTAAATGGAGTAGTTTTTGGAGAACAGAAAGTAGCACATAATTCCTAATTTCAAGTAACTGAAAGTCAAGTAACGAATACTTATAGACAAGAGGGTGCAATAGAAAATTGTCACGATAGAAGTATACATTAAGAACAGAGGTCCAAATGCAAATGTTAATAATTCCTTGTGTCAATAGAGGGACAAATTGTCAGAAAATTTGTAAAGAAACCTGAGTTTGTGTTTGATAAATGGTATTGATGTGGAATTGAGAAAGTGGATAAAGACATTTCATATCTGGAAGGATAAAATAGTACCCAAGGGGCATGCCATGTTATGATTTGAATGCTCCCTCTAATTTTTGTTTTTGAGACAGAGTCTTGCTATGCAGTTTAGGTTGGCTTCAAACTCACTAGGGAGCCCAGTCTGGCCTTAAACTCATGGCAATCCTCCTGTCTCAGCCTTCCAAATGCTGGGTTTACAGATGCATACCACCATGCCTGACTCCCTCTAAATTCTATGTTAAAATTTAATCCCTATTACTTTCTTTGTTACTTTCTTATTACTGGGACAAAATACCCAAAACCCACAAGTTAAAGGGAGTATGTAGAGATTTCAGTCCATAGTCAGCTGGCTGTAAGGCAAGGCAGCATAAGAGAAGGGCATGGCAGAGCAGGTAGGAGGCAGCAAGCAGCAGCAGTGAGACTCCCTTTCTTTTTTATTCCATTCAGGCTTCAATCCTATTGGTTGGTGCCACCACTATCCAGGGTGGGCTTTCCCGTTATCCACACCCAGAACTATGGTAAACCTAAACCAATCAGTGGGCTAATTTAGTTATTATACACCCTTAATCTAC
>RJWT010011829.1:0-22944 GCA_004365215.1 Cuniculus paca
ATGATTTTGAGCTATTTTTCTTCTACTTGATCTGAAATTTGTTGACACTACTTACTGATGTGAGTATACAGTATTTCCCCATCTAAATCCCTACCAATTTTTCTGAGCATCTGTGCAACATTCTTTGAACATATATAATATATTGTATTTTTAACAATTATACTTGCTAGACCTAGTTGCATTTGTTCTTCAGCCCTATAAACTAGTGAAATGCCTCCAGATCTGGAAGAGGAAACACCAGAAAAGATGTTAAGAGTTTAGAACCAGTGCTTGCTAATGCAGTGGAATCACAGACTTTGTGATCTTCTGAGGGATGGTGGTTCAATCCCTTTACTGCTAGTACTAGATAGGTGTAATCGGGTGGTCACATGAAAAATCAAGGACATGAAAGAAAAAATGAAAAGCAAAACAGGAGAAAATAAACAAGAAAGATTAAGAAGTATAATGTCATAGCAGTGAAAAAGTCAGAAGGTGAAGATTAGCCTTTGTGGCAGTTTAGAATGGAAGATGGAATAACTGGTGACAACACTGGGATAGCGGGTAAGAAGGCTAGCATTAAAAAAATAGGAAACTGTGGGTTCTGTGTGTGTAACAAGTAATTATCCAGAATTAGGCATTTCTTATAGTTCCTCAGGTCATTTCTGTGTTGTGGTGAAAGCAGTACTATTCAGAGGCAGTATTTGTAGGCAAGAATTTTCTCTGTATTACCATTTTAGCCATAGACAGTCAATACTGAGTCCAAGCCCAAAAATTATGTATGAATGTTTACTTTAATTCTGCATATTTGCAAAATACATAGCAGAATATTTCATGTTTATAATGATAGGGTCATCAACATTCATGATTCACATTCATCTAACACTCCTCAAGTATCTATTCTATCTGACATAGTTTCACAATACACAATAAGGTATTATTCTCTCAGTTTTATGACAAGGTTGCTTGTAGAGGTAAGGTACCTCTCCTTAGGTTGGAACAGATAGGGAATGATTAGGTCAGAATTCAAATACAGTTCTTTGTATAGCAAGTCTAATGTTTTACCCATTGATTTACATTTGTTCCCCAGAAAAGATCAAAATAATTGATCTAACTAAACACTAAACTCATTTTAGCTATCTTTGTGTTTATAGTGATACAATACCAGAAGGTATGAATTTGAGAAATATATGAAATTGTTTTAAATGATACTAAGTACGTTACATCATAAATTAAATGACCAATATAAGAATTTACTAGGAAAATTGTCAATTCCTAAAATTATAGATTTCCTGAAGGAGAAAAAAAATCACCCAACAATGATTGCAGCTCTAATGATTGCAAGTTATGGATAACAAAAGAAAAAACTAAACAGCCATTAAACAAGATATATGTCTAGTACTATATATTAGTTACTTTAGTATATCTTTGCAATGACCTTTAAATTTTCTAATTTACAAATGAGGGGAAAGTCTCTTTAAAGTGAGTAACTTTCTGAACTTTAGCATAAGGAACACGGGTACAAACATGATTTAATCCTAGGCCTATGTATCCAAAGCCTGTGCTCAATTTTTTGAATGCCACAGTATTTTTGGAACTGTTTGTATTTCGTAGTACTTAGAAAAAGAAGCAGAAGTTGCTTGTGATAGTATTCCAAGTCCATGGTTTAATCATATTTTTGTTAATTCTAGTATACCTGAAGACTTGAATCTCATTGGAAGGGCCTCAATAGCCCAGAGTTAAATATCACTATTCCCAAGGTAGATACGGAATTCAAAACATTTAGGGACCTACAAAACTTGATTTTACTACAACTTTATTAAGCATGTCATTAATATGTCCCACAGTCTTACATTTGATTGATGTTTGAGTAAAATCAAGTGTTAGACGTGTTGCCTTTTTTGCTAGCTGGTAGTATTATATATAGTTTATAGCGTCATTGAGTAGAAGTTTGTTTTTATCTGAAGCCATGTAATTGAAGAATATTTTTCAATGTTTTCACAGTTCACCCTACTCCAGATTTTAGGTGTATAATCTCCATTCATGATGGCTCGTATGTCTTTGTGTAATGTGAAATTAAAGAAATAGTTTCTGATTATTTGTATTTGATGTATTCTAATTGCTCCCTGATAATTTCTGAGGCTTATTTTTAATTCATGAAAGTTTTCTGATGCTCTGAAAAGTAAGTTTGAACAACTGATGACCATCCCATTAATCTTGTTTCTATTTTTGGACTCAATTTTTCTTTATCTAAAATGCTTTCCTTTATACTCTCCTCTCTAACATTATGAGTAGATTTTCCCAAAATTTATCGTTAACTTTTGACATAGTCTGATCCTCCATAAACTGTTAATTTCTTCTTCATAATTTCTTCTGGTAACAAATGGAAATCTTGCCTCTGTAATGTGTTCCTTCTAAAATAGTGTAATGTTCTCAGTATACTAGCATTATTTTTTCTTGGTTAGAATGATAATATGTGTGAGGGAGACTTCATAATTAACTGTGATCCTCTCTGCAACCAGCAAAGCAAAGATGTGTAATTCTCCTGTAAACAGTTCTTCACTGAAACAGCACATCCATGCAACTGTCACTTAATTTTCTGAACTGTTCCAACCCCTCCATCCCTGACAAAATGGATTGTACTTCTTTTTCATCTCTATAATTTGTGACTTGGTTTTCATTCATTGGAACATTCTGAAAATTTTCTATTTGACACATATAATCACTTGGTTTCTGGTAGCCAAAGCCGAAATGGTCATTATCTTCTAGCATTAAACAACAGATCATATGTATAATATTCATGTTGGAAAATGACTAAAATATAACTTTTTATTAGTATTCTTTTTTATTATTTTATTTTAAAGAGAAAAGTACACAAAAAGAAAAACAATGATACAGAGTTTCAAAACAGGTTAATAAAAAATTAGCAATGGTCATTATGTTGTGTATTGTAGTCTTCAAAGTATTTGCTCAGATTACAAGACATAGCCATGTAAAATTAATCAACCAATATAAGCACAAACTGATCTTTTCAATGAACTAAAAGAAATTAGTAGTATAATTTTGTTAGCTTCTCTCTCTTTCTCTCTCTCTCTCTATATATATACATATATATATATATATACACATATATATATTTCTTTTCCCTTCCTTCATTTCTCCTTTCCCTCTTCCCAGTTGGTCTTTCCTTATGAGCAGTTTCTTTCCTTTTCTCAACATCTCTTGCAGATTTTGTATGTTATTTACTCTGTTAGTATTCTTAATTTGATTAAAATATGTGTTCAATTTTTCTTCTATGTAAGCACATTGTAGTATTTCAAATTTCTCATTAAATCCTTCAATGTAATGATCATATGGTACTTCCATCTACCTATGATGTTTTTGTTTGAGGTTGGGTTCTTAAAATGTAATGCTGTATTTCTTTTAGTTATTTGAAAATATTGGACCAGAAAATTTATTATAATTTTCCTCACTATTAAAATACGGTAGTGATAATATTTAATGTATATGTTGTGAGAATTAAACGTGGAAGGATTTGTATACTCTTCAGCATCATGCCTGTTAGAAAATACACAAAATTTAACCATTTTGATTTTTATAAATGTTAACAATAAATTTCCATTGATATTAGAGAGAATTAGCTAACCACAAGCAGAATCAAGATTATCTAATAATGTAATTACTTTTCTACCTTCCAGCACGTTTTATAGACTTAACAATTAGTCTTTGTTTCAGATAGAGTCCCTGGCTACTCTCCAGTGTTTTGTCAAGCTATCTTCTCATCATCAATTGATGTTCTAAAAAAAGTTTCAATAATATCTAAGTTCTATTCATTTTCTAAACTTAGTACAAGAGTAATTTTTTTCATATGTCCAAGTATCCAAATGTCTGCCTCTCTCTGGTCATACAGGCAAACACACACATACACACAAATTTATGTACCAGGCAACAAGGCCAATTGCTTTACATTAGTGCTAGATTTAACAAAATGTGTTTGATACATAGAAGAAGTTCCTAACTCGTGTTTTAGTTCTCTATGTGTATATATATCTAAAAGACCTCTACACAAGCATACATCTTTTGGAAACAGAATTATTACTTTAATTGCCCTTGTATTTTGGAGGGCCTTGAATAGTTGGGGGCTTCAAAAATACTTGCAGAAAAGGTTGTACTAGTACCTACTTGTCCACATTTTCCCTTTCCATGGTTTAGTTACTTGTGTTCAACAGTGGGCCTAAAGTATTACATGCACAATTCTAGATATAAACTATTCGTGAGTTTCAACATGCACGTCACTGGGGATAGTGTCATGAACTCTTGCACCTTCCTGCTCTGTTTTGTACAGGATCGGACCCATGTTTTGTTCAGTCAATTACATGAATGCACTACCCTCCAGTTAGTCCCTTTGTGGCCTGAAATTTAGGAAAGTAGCTAATCCTAAATATACTATTTTCCATCCCTATTTTCCAAGGTTTCAGATATCCAGTAGGGGTCTTAGAATATATCATTTGCACATAGGTAGAAGTACTTTTTTATGTCGAATCCTTTGTTTGTTTAGCTTGAGCATATGTCTGTTTATGTCACACGTATATTTTGAATTTGTTATTGTAATTTGTTATCGGTTAACTTATTTTTACATCCATGCTATTTGAAATGTATGTTAAGGTGAATAGGCATCTCATCTTTATTTCTTCATGTTCATATAAGTATTATGTAAATTACAACACCAGAAATTTTATGAGGCTGCCTGCAGATTTTCCCTATAAATATTACCATACTCACAGAAAATATTAATATCAATAGATGTTTACATTTTTATGATTCAACAGCATGAATGGGAAATAGTTTTTCCAAAGATGATATTAGGAATTAAACAGTATGTTATTGTTCTAATTTTAGATATCTAAAAGTAATTTTTTTTTGGTACTTGGTTAAAAAAATTCCTTGAATCCTAAAGTGTGTAGCATTGTAGAACTATTACCCTAAATTTTTTGAGTGGTGGATCATAAAATAGAAAGGATTGAGTTCCTTTGCAAATGATCGGTTCAATAAATTTAGAATTTATCAGAGGCGATATTGTCTTTGGTTTCTACACCCAATAATAAAAATAATTTTAAACTCAAAATCTTGAAAAGGTGACTCATTTGAGGTTTTCCATATATTTAGTAGGTTTCCAGTAGTTATGCCTAATACTGCATTTATTACGGATTTGTGAACAAATCATCCTCAGTTTGGTTTCAAAGATGAAATTTTGGCTTCTGGTGACTCCTGCAGAATAGTTTACTATTTAACGGGAAATCTAATAAATACTTTATTGATTATTTATCACATTTTATTGAAAGAGAGAACTACTCTCAACCACTGATTTGTTAATTCCATGGTAAATTAGAGACATAGTATAGGACGAAAATTAGTTCTTAGTTCAATTAAATTGAGCATTTGCATTTTAAGTATTTTCCTTGGAGAAAAACGCAAAGAAGTTTGATGTAGTCTAAGATTAAATGAAATACTGGAACTGATTGACTTTTTGTACCATAAAACTAATTAAAATTAAAGGATAAAACCATCTTAATGAAAGAGTCAGTTGATAATGTATTCTAAGTGATTTTCATTTGGCATTGCAAACAGGTTAGTGGTCAAATAGGCAAACAGCTATCATCAGTCATGCATAATTAAAATAAAATTATTGTCCATGTGTTTAGAGTAAGTATAGCTTAGAGAAAAAAATTTTTTTTGAGAAAAATATTTTGACATAAAAAGGCATAAGTTGGTAGTGATATATACAACATTTCATTAAGGAAAAATGTTATATATTTATGTATATACATGTATATATATACATACTATATATATTTTATGTATATTGTATGTGTAATATATATGTTTATATACTACTTTATGAAGAACTGACAAGTAAATAAAATTTGCTGAATCCATTAGTTTATAAAATCATAAATATATTAAATTGACATAAAATATTAAAAACCATTAGTTTGCTAATGTGTTTTCTGTCTATAGAAAAAGTTACCTTTGGAACTATTTGAAATATTTTCATCAGGTTCAAGAAGAAAATTTTATAAAATGAAATAAAATATTTGCATTTTAAATGATTGTTATTCAGAAATTTCATTCATTAACAAACATTTATATATATCAAGAGGTGTATATTTTTATAATTAAAACAATTGATTCATTTAGATACTACTTTCAATCATTCATATTCTACCATTAAAATCTTCAATTTAAATTATCTGAATAAGTAATACACTAAGTAATTCCATGTTAAAAAATATCATTGCTTACCTTTGATGAATTATGCCATAAGCTTTGAATTAAAATGAGTCTATTTCCTCATACCCTTGAAAGAATATTTGCATCTTATATGTCTTGTATATATGTTATTTTACTTCATTATTACAACAACCCTAAAAGGTAAGCAGGGCAAATATTAAAATTCCAGTTAATAATCATAGGTTCAAATGTTTATCGACTTCTCTGGTATTAATATTATGTTTGTATTGTAAACGTAAATGATTTATACTACTGATTACTCAGACAGAAACCAAAGTTAAGGTTTTACTTGGTTGTCAAGGGGCTGCAGCACAGTTCATTGTTTGCCATGGGCCTCCGTTTTGAATGCACCTCTCATAGCAAATGGCATTCTTATTTTTAGGGCTGCTGTTGCCCAGTTTGGTGCTCTGTATCCCATCATGCTTTATTCATTTCCACTGAATAAATGTGCATCAAGAAAACAATGGAAATATCTGAGAAATGAAATCACATGAGGAAAAGACAATTTGGGAAAGAATGATGTGATGAAAATTACTTCATCTTTTCCAACTTTATAGCGTAGATACCATTGCCTTTCCCTTTGGTTGTTACTTATTTTTTTCTTTGACTTTATTCCCTTTTCCTCTTCACTATCCTATTCAAAAGAAGAAAATATAAACAGAGGATAAATATTGATTAATGCTGGACCTTTATTCAGTTGTACAGTGGATTAATTTTATTATCACTTCACTTAATTTAGGGGACAAAGGTCTAAGGCAGAAATTTTATCAGAAAGATGTAATCTTAAGTCAAGAGTGGTAGAACAAATAACTAATCAACTGAAGACAGTAACTCTTTTAAGTTCTCAGTTTTGTTTTGATGGGCTACATTTATCATAGATTAAAAAGGTATTTAAGGGAGTTTTTATTAAGCATGTATTTTAGTCTAGCTGCAGACATTTTCTTACCTTTTTACATTGTAAAATTGCTTGACTATTGAAAAAAAAAAGGGAAACCAAAAAAAAAACAACAACAAAAAAAATCCTCAAACATGGAATCATTTCTTTCGGAGAGAAAAACATGTAGTTTGCATAAGGAGTTCTAAATAATAAAGAACATTTAACCACTCTTGATCAGAATCCCCTAAACAGATTCTGCCTACACAATGCTTATCAATATACATGATGTTACTACAAAAAATTGAAAATTAAATTTGATTAAACAACCAGTATTTTTTCTGTGCTCTTTATTTCCACTAATAAATCTTAACCAGTGCTCACAGCCTATAAGAAAATTTCCACTTAATATGTCCCTGATATTGCCTTCTTGTTGGTTTAAGATTGACAGAGGCAGCTAAAACAAGAGTATGATGAGAAAAAATTTTATCTCTACAAGGCTGAAGTTGAGTGCCTTAATAATCTCAGTCAAAGCAATTGTTAAAATAACTAGATGTAGATGTTGTAGCTGCAAAATATTTGTAGGGAAATAATTAAACTTATTTGTACTCTACACTCAGATTGCTTCATAAATGTCTTTAAATTGTCACTTCACTTTGAAGAAGTAGAAACTAAATGTCTGATAATATGAATATAAACAAGATTATGGACTTTAGTTCATAATCTTATTTATTAACAAAATACATTGACCAGACCTTGTAAGACCAGTGTGGTGTATTTATATAAGTGAAAATAAAATAGTTGGATTATTTATGTAATAAATTATCTTTTCTTTATTTACTATCTAATATGTTCCTTGTGTTACATTGTAACATTACCCTAAAAATATATATCAGGAAGGACATTTTAGAAAATTAATTTCTCCAAATAATGTGCCCATAAGTAGTCATGGAGCTTCCTTTTTATTGTATTCAAGAAAAGGAATTAAATGACATCTAAAACTTCATATTCGTACATGATTAAAGAAACTATGCTTCTAGCTCTTGCGGGATGCTGATACTTCTGATTATAATTTGGTCAGTGATATAAAACATAATTTTTTGAGAACTTGATATTGAGAGCATTGTATTAGGTGTCTGGAATTCATTAAGACAAAAGAAAAAAACACAACCTTGTCATCACAAAACTGATATACTGGCAGACAAATCCACGAACATAGGAAACCAAGACAGCTAGAGAAGTAAACAGTTGCTGAGCAAAAGGGCTACAGAGCACCGAGTGTTCTTCTCCCATGATGTTCTAACTGGAGGTTTTGTAAGACTACAAAAGAAGCCAATGTTGTTTGAATTTTCACTTCAGGACAGCTTTAGTTCTCGAGAGAATTAAAAGCACATTTCACAATCCACTTTTTAGAGACCCATTATTTTCACTTAACAGCATTATACTACATTTTCCTAGCTTTCTGGGAGATAAGGGAAGTACCATTCTGACTTCTAGCTTGTCCTTAGCATCTCACCATAAAAGCCATCAGAGACCCTGCCTTGCCACTACATCTGGGGTGATCTTCCAGTCCAGTGAAGATGCCCATTGTTCCCACCAGATATTCTCTGCCTCAGTAGTGTGGGAATTCCTTTCTCCCACTACTTTTATGTAAGAACACAGATCTTTCATGCTCTGTGCTAAGTAGGACCCGACCCATACCTGACCCGCAGTTGGTGGTCAGGGAGGTTTTGTTAACAGAAAGATTTAAGTGTTAAAAGTGAGATTTTTGAGGACTATAGGACTTTGCAATATTTAATATGACAGAACTACAGGACTTTGCAATATTTAATATGTCATATTTAATATGACATATTTAATATGAGTGCTACTCATTCTACATAATATGGGGTTATCACAAATATGTAGATTTAACAAATCTTTTTGTCTTGTATTGTTTTTCTGGGGAAATATCTGTTCCAACCAATATTCTGTATACCATTGTTTGAGAAATATGATTTCATGTACTAGGAGATTTAATTACTAATATTTTATATAAAGATGTGAAGAAAGTGTAAATATTTGTAATAATACATCACGTAGGCACAAAGGTCATAATGCAGTTCTCATAATGAGCTTTAATAATAAAAGTCATTTACATGTACAAGAGTAGTGCAAAAACCACCTTCTCATTCTTTAGTGCCAACCTAATGCCAGCTTATTCTCTAGACTTCTATTTAGGCTCAAATTAATTGTGACTACTTCTTGTTTACTTTTGTCATTTCTGTAAAATATATACAACTTTTCCTCTTTGAATAAAATATTCAAATGCTATTTTTGCAACATACTTATTTGTGATCCTAGAATACATCTCCCTATAGGGTTTAAATACAAGCCATCATCTTATAATTATATCTTGAATTTTTCAGAAGGATATGGGTTGACATGGTCACACATTTTATGTATTTTTTAAATCCCTAAGAATTGTTTTAATTATGTTTTGCATGTAGTTTAACTTTTAAAATTCTTTTACTTTTCAGAAAGACACATGATTATCCAATCCGCATGTAAATGCCAACTTTTCAGCATGTTGACTTCCTCCCTAGATAATGAAAGACTGAATCAAGTATGAAGTAATGTTGGCTTGCTACTAAAATTTATTTAAAACATTATAAGCTAAACAATTATTTAATACCAGTCTCCATACCCACACTACATTTCATTGAGGTCAGTTATCTTCAGGGGACGTTCTAGGAAAACAAGGCAACAAAGTGGATATGGTACATCTCTAGAGTCACCTGTTTAGTTTTGAATCACTAGTTTCCAACCACTGAATTTTTGTCTGGGAAAAATTGCATATCACCTCAGGTCCTGCAGTGCATGTCTCATGAGATTCATCTAAAACTTGTGTGTTTACTTAAACATGTCCTGGCCCTCAAGGAAGCACTTAGTAAACTCATAAATTATTTCATGCTGCTTATGTGTACTACTCATGTAATTGAATGAGTAGGAAAGTGACTATGCAAAAATAATTTCATCCAAATCGTGCTTATTGAGAAGTAATCAAATCTGGGTTTTAGACAAAACCAAAGATGGACCACATCTCTATACAATATAAGCAAACACATTTTGTAGGAAAATATGGTTTTTAAGCTCTAAGATTTCAGTTAGAATGAGCTGGATTTTCTCACTTCCTTGCTGTTAGGACTTTAGGTAGGTCACATAATCTCTCAAGACCAGTTGTGGTTAAAATGGGGATGCTTCTTAGGCTTATTCTGAACCTCAAAAGAGGAAAGCTACTTGAAGTATTTGGTGCAGCATACAGTACATAGTAAGTGACTGCTAGATTTCTGTTATTATTACTGTTTTAATTTTATAACTATTAGAGAAGATTAACTTTAAATTAGAAAACTCAATGCACCTGTATAAAGAAAAATTATCTAAAAGTTGGAAGAACTACCACTGAAAACTGAGGACTAAAAAATATAAGCAGTGGCAAGTTGTAAACTTTGCCTGTTTAGTAGTTTTGCTTAAGATAAAAACCACATGAAGAATAATTTTATTTGTGCCTGATAATTGTCAACAAACACTTCCTTGTTTCCTGTATGTTTATGCTCTTGTACTGGTCCATCAAATGGACATGATACTACCTTTTGGAAAGAAATAATGAGATGTATTGTTGTCCACAGATAAGCTCTCTTTCTGTAATTTGTATATTTGAGAAACTTCTGTGTCACAGTGCAATAGGGAAATTGCAAAGATTTATTCTCACATAATAGATAAGATACAACTTCTTCCAGCTTTGAGATGCAGCCTTTAAATGTTAGAAATCTTTACCATAGTTTAAAGAATGGTTTTATGAGCCAAACACATGTTTCTAAATGCCATAATAAGTCATGATATGACTGAAGCATACGGGGGTAAGGAGATTTGAGGAAAACATAATACTTGTATTTCATAGTTTGAAAGGAGAATAGGTAGCAGAGAAAATGGTAGTACAGTAGTATTGTCCCTATTCTGTGTTGTCTACACTCATGCCCATGTTTTCTACATCTGACAACCAGTTCTTCAGGAAGCTGCTTATATTTTTTGGTGTATCCTCAACACCTACCTCATCAAATGGATTGAGGTTAACTGAGTTGAATTATAATGAATCAAATTGAATTGGAATCCATGACTCTCGGTATTTATGTAATTTTCTGGTAACTTGGTAAATGGTGAAACCCAGACTGCAAACTTTGGCTTGATAAGACCACAATCAAAAAACCATTTACTTGGTCTTGTCATATTTCAATTAATAGTAGGCAAACAGAAAAATACAAACAATTTATAATGCATAAGAGTAAAAGCATGCTTGAAAGTCAGGGGGAAAATTTTCCTATTGAGATACACTTTTATTTTTTATTTTTATTTTATTTTATTTATTTTTTGGTACTGGAGTTACACTTTTAAAAGTCCTTCCATAATGCATTTTCCCTCCTAATACTCAGAATAATAACTCAGTGAAATATATGGAGAGAAAAGGTAAAATAGCTAAGGTCATGTAGCTATTAAGTAAGCAACCAAAAATAAAATTTCCTGTTCCTAATACATTGCTTTTTCCATGAAACTAAAGGTATTTAGGTGAATTTTAGTGCTTAAATATGCATGTTTTTAGAATTCAGTGTAGCAGATTACTTTCTAGTTATGGAATACTTTCCCATTATTTCCATTATGCCCTTTTTAATTTTTAAATGTACACTTACATTCTGCATATTTCTTTTAAGTTCATATTACATATGAAATTTAGTCAGATGGTTGCCTTATAGTTTTGGGGTCATAGCTATTTTTACTTCTTAAAGGTGTGTAGCTTGTTTGTGTATACTTAATCGTTCTTTTAGTCCAATTTTTTTTTTTTCTGTACTGGGGATTGAACTAAAGACCTCGCGCTTGCCAGGCAGGCGCTTGTGGTGCTGAGCTAAATCCTCCACCATCTTACTCCAATTCTATTGATTCTCTCTCTAGGTCAGTGGTAATCAGACATGTGGGAGCTAAGTTTTTCTTAATAACTTTGGTGAAATGGAGGACATTTGACGAATGTTCAAACACACACTGGACCAGAGGGCACCTCTAGAAGCTTATTCAAGAGGTTCTCAGTTTCAGCATTATTGACATTTTAAGTCACATAATTCTTTGTTAAAGGGCTTGTCCTGCTGGTTGAATGTGATTAATAGTACCCGTGACCTTTATCTACTTGATAGCAGCTCTACCCACCACCTGCATTCTGAATACCAAAAGGGAATCCAGTTACTGCCAAATGTCCTCTTGTCCGCAAAATTCTTCTGGTTGACAACCACCAAGATATATCCCAAGAGCCCTTGGTTTATGAACCATGGGCTTCAAAAACTTGCCTGGTTCGAAGTTTGGAAAAAATGGACAATATTGGACAATACCTGCTTGTAATTTGTTATCTTCAACCCATGACCCTTTGAGCTTTCTACTGCATCTTGGTCATAACACGTGACAAAAATAAACTTTTTAAATCTGGAAGTATTCAGATGTGATTACTGCCAAGAGTTTGCATACTTACCTGGGGAAATGATACTTAAATGTGTAACACTTAGAATTTTTTATTGTGAATTTAAGATACCTGGTCTTCGCTAGTTTGGCTCTAAGGGAAGCATGGCCAGGGGTCTGTTGTGTTTTCAGATTGCATTTAACATCTCTCAGAAATGGAGAGGGAATAGGGCACAATACAGCCTGGTACTCTCATACAGTGAATAACAAGACTTCGGCAGAGGTGCTCATTAAGTTACCTTCTTCTTATCATCACTTCTGATTTTTCCTGATAGAAAAAAAAATGCTACTTGAAAAAAAATGCTACTCAAAAAAAAAAAAAGCAAACCTCTTCAAATATTTGGAGAAGGAATATACGGTATCCAAAGAGCATGCATATTTATCAGTGTTTTTTATAAAAAGAAACGATGATAATAGGGTACCACTTGTCAGGTACTTCCTCTTTGTCAGGGGCAGTGAAAATCAACTCACAGACATTTATATTTTTCCTTAAAGTCTCACCCAATCTTATAAGGTAAGAAATATTTTTATGTATTGTACTTCGCTCTTTGATCGAAGAAAATTTAGAAGAAGACTCTAAGCCCTAGATCCTAATTTGGGTTTAAAGGAATGTCTTACTCTAAAATTCATTGTTAACCTTTTCATTAAGTTGGCTTTATAGTCATATTACATTTTTATTTTATTTATCATGTAAAATAGATTTGGACTGTTTCTTTAAATTGTATTATTTTTCTACTCATAAGTTGATAAATAACATTAACATTTTCCTTATACATAGAATATATTCTAGTTTTTATATGTTTTGACCTATTAATTTTCTTCTCTGGTGAACTGTAAAAATGAAATAGATGTTAAGAAACAAATTATGTTTGGTATTTGTAACATGTTGAAGATATGTGGTTAAAATAATCATAATGCCTAATCCTATTTTAATTTCAAATGTGTATTTTCTACCTCCTCATCAATTTAAAATAGATAAGCTAGATAAACAAACAAACAGAAAAGCACATTCTTGTTTGCTTCTGTTGAGAGTGTGTCGAGAAAAAGGATCTGACCAGCTGGTGCATTTACAATTTATAGTAAATGGCAGTGAAAACAGACTTGTTTGGAATCTCCAGCTGGATAAGCATTGTGTCAACACTTTTGTGATATTTCTTGATGATATCATGTTAGTCTGAAGAGCACTTAGCAGATACTAATTATCATCTGGTGAACACTCTTCAGTCAAAAAGGTGAAAATCTATTCAGGATGTGCAATGTCTCTTTAATTGTTAGCCTAAACTGCTAGCTACTAAGACATTTGCAGTAGAGTAGGTGTAAGCAAGGCACATGAGGCATTGTTCTATGAGATAAATGTTTCCCAGGGACTGAATTCCAACTTCTATTATTGAGTAAATTAAGTGATTTGTGTCTATTCATACATTTGAAATTATTATATAATTACTACATAGAATGCAGCATGCAAACTTCTATATAGTTGATATCCCTTTAAGTTGTTTAATTTAGAGAAAAGATAATGAATGTTTGCTGCATTTCCATGGAAGCTTCATTGGTTTGAAATTAAGACATAGTTTTGATACATGACAGTAGGCTTTCTTGAATGATCAAATCTTAAGTATCATACAATGGACAGAGTACGTTAATATCTAATATGTCAACATAGTGTCCTAATTTTATTGTATTTTGAACATTCATTTATTCATTCAAATATCTATATAGTACCTAATATATGCCAGGTATATTAACTGTCATTTCTTGGTACTGGAAATAAAATAATTGGTATTCATCAATTTGATCTAGATAATCACTCATGCTGTTTATTATTTTATTTGAATTAGTTGTATGTGAAATATATTTCCCAGAAAAATAAATGAAATTTTATTCAAAAATGATGTGTATGTTAAATTAGCAGAGGGCAAAATAACTTCCATGTACTTCCTAGTCAAAATTAACCCTATTTGCCACATTGTTTTCCACAATATGTTGGTTTCATTTTAGAGGGCATAGTAATTCTGATGAACCATGAGAAGAAATGACAGATTGACTCAATGAAAGTTTTTTTTTTATGAACAGTTGAGAATCTTAAAAAAAACATAGATAACAGAAAAACACACAAGCAAAATGATATTAAAATGTAGATAGACATATATGAACTTTTACTACTCCTACAAAGTTAGACTATAATCTTCTTCAGAGTAGCTGACGAGACAGGAATGGTTATAAGGTTTTGGAGGATATCTGACCAGAAGTAATACGAAAGACATATATTTAAAAAAAAAAAGAATCAAAATTCTTCGTACACTGAGATGGAAAGCAAAAACAAAACAGCTTATGTAAAATTTATTGATATTTTACTAGATATTCAAAAGTTTGGACCCTATGTTAATAATGTACTTTTACATGATGTGTATTAGACGAGGACCCTAAACCATCATTTCCAAAAGAGTCAAACACGGTCAAAACTTTTACTTGATGACTTGAAAGGCAGCGAGATTTATTTCATCTAAGCAACAAGTGTTCTTTGAGTGTCTCCTAAATGCTCACTTTTCTTCCAGGGCTGAGAGAAAATGATAAAGGTGTTATCCATGAGAGGACAGTTTGATTGTAACACCCATGAAGAAATTATCAATGTAGCACATCTCAAATTCATTATAAACACAATGCACAATAATTCAATAGGAGCATATGACATAGAAGAAATAGAAATGTTACACATTTTAAGGAAGACCTTACATTGTATATAGAATTTGGTTAAGAAGGAAATAAATGTCAACCTAGATAGTGTTGTTCAAGAATGTGATCCAGTTTTGCTCTGGAAGCTGTAACTTGAGGGAAGCATTTGAAACTACTTTGTAAAATGATGGAATATTTTAAAAAAATGCTACCATTTAAGTTTTTCTTGTGGAATTAACCTTGCATTTCAGCTTCAGCTCATGTTTCACTGTTGGTTGTTATCATTTCTTCCAACAAATACATTCAACATCAAGTCCCAATTTCCTGAAAATTCTATTGTAATGGCATTGATTCAGCATTACTATTCTCTGTCAATATCCTGGAATTTCAATAAAACTTCTTCTGCTTCCAGTGACAGTTATTAACTATTGGGTTAATTTTTCTTGTACTTTACTTGTTACAGTTTTTCAGTTTTTATTAGCTTTGAAATCTGTCTAAGACTTCTTATTTCCATTTCTACTGGTAACATAATGTTCCAGCTTATGTCTCTTCTGCACAAACACTTAATATTCCTAGGGTATTACTTTGCTTCTATTTTTATGCTTTGTATCCCTGTAGCTGAATGAAAAAGACCCATTCTTGGCTACATTCCAAGATATAGCAGAAAGATTCATATAAGGAAGTGAAGATGAGTGGTGATTTATTATTTAATCCCTCTTCAGGCTCATTGTCACTCTATAAAAGTATTCTAATTCTGTGATTTGATCTGAAATTCATTGTCTGACTTCCCTGCCTGAACTTCTGGGCATCCAGCCTAATGAGATGGAAATATTTCCTAGAGAGTCCCCAAAGCATCTTAACATGAACTTTTCAGTTCTTCAAGTATTTCCAAAAGAGATAAAATGAAAATGGAACTATTAGAGATTCTTTGTTGACAACGAGGAAGAGATGATAGATGAGGCAATGGGATATTATTGTTTAACATCTTAAACAAATACACTTCCCATCGAGTTCAGTATAAACTCCAAGGTGACATTAGCAGATAATTTGAACAATTAACCACATCTTCAGGTTTAAAACAGCCACTACACCCACATAAATTAAACCTCCTAAATATATTTGTCAAATTATTGCTCAATGAAAAAGGCTCTTTAAATTCAAGCAAAACCAAAGTAGCCTGCAAATGTATGTCCCTTTTAGTAGGTAATTACAACTCACTGTTCTTTGGTAAGGTGACTACTTTCTGAACATAGAAAATTTCACTTTGCCTTAAATATGACCATATATGACCATCTATGTGTCTGAACCAGACGAATGAAGTTATACTAGATATGTATTAAACTAGTAGGTGCTTCCATATATATATATATATTTATATTCTCAGCTCGGCACATTTTTCTGAAGGTAAATTAATATATACAGTGTAGGACAATTGTAAAGCCATATAATTTAGATATCAAAGAAAAATCAGCACATGTTACACACAGGAGCTAGAACTAGTCTTGAGTATACTAACCACATTTATGGTTTGAGACTTAACATTAATGTTTGAAATGCTTTCCAAACTCTGCAAATAACCTCACCTAGGACTAAGTGTACACAATAGCATGTCTCTTTTTTGCAGTGCTGAAGATCAATCATGCTTGCGAGACATGTTCTCTGCCACTAAACCACACCTTCAGGTCCTAAAATATTACTTCTTTAATAAACTCACTTACTTTCCTAGCCAAATTGTTAAATTGTTAGGCTGCACATTTTAATGTAAAACTGTAGAAATGGATGCTCTGTGAAGATCCAAATAAAGTATAGCTAATAAGAAAATGTACTTTTTATATTTATATTGTAAAATATTTGTAAGCAAATTACCATGATATCTACACAATAAAAAAAAAGTGCTGAAAATTTTCTAAATAAAGCTTCTGATCAATATCTTCTAGTAAGAAAAACTTACTAAACTTGACTGAAAGGTATCTTTCAGAATAAAATAAAATTACACTATGTACTATTAGAAATATGCCTATAACATTGGTATTTGTCCTTTATTTGTGTTGTCTTGGATACAGATTTTTGTGAAATAAGTATCTTGTGATTATTATCTCTTAACTCATTGGTGTAATATGGTCAAGTAATATGACTCATTGGAAGAGTGATATGTATATAACTCAGAAAGGGTGTTTCACTTAGTGGTATAGTGGCTGGCTATATTGTAAGTCTCATTTAGGGTACAATATGACCTAGCAAGTTATAACATCCTAGGCTACTTTTTCATGTCAATTCACAGGAAAATGTATCCATTTTAATGTCCAATTATTCTCCCCACACATTTTCTGTTTTTGCCAAAGGATCTTCACAGAGGCATAAGAAATCTTCTGTTGAATTTGACTGGGGTTCCCTACGGTAAAAGAATCCATGTGCTCATATATCTTTCAGTTCCTTCAATTTATCTGGCAAGTTATGGGTAGCATGCTGGGTAAGAGTACATGGAACTGATCATCTTGAAAAATAACTCCATCTCCATAATAGCGAGGTTGCTATTTCCCAGTAGGGGTTTTTCAAACATATAGATATGACCTTATTGTAGAGGGATTGTGATTGGCAGGAAAAAGTCATATTCCTCTTGGTTTGTGTATTACTTGGAATGTATTTCAGTGACTGAGATTTTAATTATATGCAAGGAGCATGCATAATCATTGTTAAGCGTTCTGATAAAAATGGATATAATAATAAATCTTATGTAGCACTTGCTTATTAAAGGCCTTCAGTCTATGAAGATATTGCAAGATTCTAAGACTATGCAACAGTATTGTATACTGTCCATGTTTTGTTTTTATTCACAATGCAAACAAAAGAATTCTTCATTGACTTGCTCTGCATATTTTTTAAGTTTTGAACATTTATTACTTGGGGGAAAGGATGTGTATTTAATGGTCCCTAGTTAAATGAAACAGCTACCTCGTTTTAAGTCAACCATTTTTTAAAATAAGCTATTCTTTTATCTATATGTCACAGTATGCATGTACACTGTAAAGCTTAAAATTAGTTTTCTTACTAGGTAGGGAGACAGGTAGTTACACATGTAAGGTGGCATACTAGGCAAAATTTTTCAGTGAACAAGAGAGGGAATGAGGGAGGAGGAGGAGGGAGAGAGGGAGAGGAGGAGATGTGAAGAGAGAAGAGAGGCAGAAAAAGAGAGAGAAGAAGGGAGGGAGGGAAGAAGGGGAAGAGAGAGCGAGAGAGACAGAGAGAGAGAGAATATGAAAATGTCTTCAAAGAATTTTGCTAGCCTGTGAGGCAAGCCTAAAGTTTGTGATGCAAATTTAGCATGCTGGACACTCAGGCACAGTACCTGTTGTACAGTTTTTAGGAAGATTTCTTCTATAAAAAGCTTCAGTGTTTGCTTTTAAATTCCTCAACTGGTTTTAAGTAGACAGTGTAAACAGCAGACAGCTTAAACACTTTGTGCAAGGTAATCTTCGACTCAAAGTCTAGTGTCTTAAGTGTTGATCGCATCTGAGAAATACAATCTCAAGTATCTAGAATCCTTTTTTACCAAAAACTGTACACCATACCTCAGCCTGGTCAACACATAAAATTAATGCTTGCTTGTTAGCAAAAGGAATGTTTTCCTTATTACTAGTATCACTGGAGATCTACCAATTATTGAAAGAAGACATGGAGTATTTATAACAAAAAGAAATGAAGTGGAAAGTAATAGTTGCTTTGGGTACTTGATGAGAAAAATATCACAGTGAATCTCATCTTTATCTAGATCACATGCATATTATTCCCTTTTCTTTCCCTTTTCTCCTTTACCTAGGACTACATTTTTTCTTTCCTCATTATTCAATTTATTTAAACTTGACCCAATTTAAACTTAAACATAAATGTTATATTTTAGTTTAGGGTTCCATTCATCTTTCTGAAATAACACCTATCATCCTGATTGTACTAAAGATACCTATAATCTCTACAGGTATTTCACAATGCCTATAATCTCCTGCAGAGTTCAGATTTTAATTCTCTGTGTCGCATATCTTTCTTGTATTTTACACATTAGCATACAAACTGCTTTGGTCTAGGAGCTTGATTGCATAAGCTCTCTGGAGCCTCACTCACTCCTGTTACCTGGTTCATATCAACCTCATAATTAGCTACCAGAAAGTGTATGTGGATAACATGTGCATTAAATTTTTTACCTACCCTTTAAAGATTATGACACCAATCTTAAGAAAATAGTGTGTGCACTCAAGCACAAAATGCTTTAAACTAGGTAGATTTAAAGAGCAGGAAATCATGTCCCATAGTTCCGAAGGCCAGAAAACCCAAGATCAAGGTACCATTGGGTTCAGCTTCCGGTGTGGACCTGCTTTCTACTCAAAGGTGACATCCAGCTGTGTTTTTACACAGCAGAAGAGGTGTGGGATTGTTTCTTCAAGAAATGAATGTTATTTCTGTTTCCCTCACCGAATCACCTCCCAGTGGCCCCACTTTCTAATATCCCTGCTCTAATGGTTAGGTTTCAACATGTGAATTTGGGGGACATGCTCAATGCATTATATTGAATTTGAGGACTTAAATTTCGGTATGGAAATCAAGAATATCTTTCCAGAAGTTAAGAAAGTGAAATATGAAAAACATAATTTTTTATCCTTTCTGATCTTGTAAAATTAGTATTGCATAATATCAAGTAAAATTTTCTGTAGTAGTGTTTTCTCATCTTATTTTTATCAAGTTACAGTTATTACTAAATAAAACTAAAACTAGCAATTTTAACAGGCAGTTACTCCTCAACTCTAGGTTTCCTTACAGATAATTGTTAAGGTGACTGTAAAGCAATTTTGGATGGAATACAGACTTGTACAGCAGTCCAGCAAGTGCCGCACAAAGCCGAATGTTTGCTAATAGTTTGTTATGATTTTGTGTTGTTTCTTCATATTTAAAGGTGAGGGGTAAGCTTGCTGATCATAGGTATCTTATGTGACTCCTCCAGTAAAGATTTTTGGAGATGTTCGGGGCTGAATTGTGTCACATAAAAAATGCATATCTTCCAGTTCTAAACTTGTGTACCTCAAAAATGTGGCTGGATTTGGAGATAGGATGTGCAGCAAGACAAATTAAATTGAGGTCAGTAGTGTGGCTATATTCCAAGATACCCAATTTCTTTAAGAGGTGGACATTTGGACATAGATATGAGCAGAAGAATGATACAGTGAAGTAACCAGGGAAAGGCACTGGTGTGCAAGCCAAGAAGAAAAGCCGAGACGGAGGAGGTCCTGTTCTCAAAGACTTCGCGAGGAGGCTTCCGGCCTTTGGAACTGTGAAGAAGTGAGTTTCCCTCATTGCAGCCCCTTCCCCCTAGACTGTGACTCTTTGTTATGGCAACTTTAGCAAAGGGAAATAAGCATCATCATGTAGAAGTCATTGTACCCTAGGAAAATGGATGTTAATAAAAGACAAATAAGATTTCCTTCCATGAAATTTCACATCACTTTCTGGGGGAATATAGATTTTATAGAATGTGCTCAAATTTCGTAGCTCCTTGGCTTTTCTTCAAGAATACTTTAAAATAGATTTTACCAATAGAAGGCGGAGATGAGAAAGGCGATGATGATAATGTACATGTAGAGCGTATCATAGGCCAGCCACCGTGCTTAAATTGGAGATTCACACTGAATCAAAACAAATGAAACTTTCCCCCAGCTATAGTTTCTTTCTCCTAAAATAAGCACCTAAGTAAAGAGTAATAAAATTTTTTAAAATTGGTTTTTACCTCACATGCAGTTCTGAAAATTTAGGTCAGAAGGAATAAATTTAAATGTACCATTTTGTTCTTGAACGAAGGATGATGAAGTATAAAAGTCAACATATATTTTCAGATTTTAAACTTTCCATTATATATATTTAAATATATAAAAGCTATTCAAAATAATACAATGAATTTCAAAGTTCTCATTGTCCAGTTTCAGTAATTAACCAGAATTTTGCCAGCATGTATGCACATACATTGTTTCCCTCCACCAAAATATTTCAAAACAAATTGTAGACATCATATTAAGTCATCCACAGATAATTTCAGGAAAATACTACCATGAAACTTGGAAATATTAATAATAATTACTTAATAAATTGTATAATATCTTCTAATGTTCATTCAATACCTGAAGCAACTATAAAATCACTGAAAGTATTATAGCCAGATAGCTTATGACTCATGATATGATACAACAAGCACGTATTAAGTCCCAAATATTGAGTAATCTTGCCCAAATATTAAAACATGATTTTTTCAAGGCTTCATAAGTAATCACACACTTACAGAAATATAAGTAGACTATAAATGGCAGGAGAAAAATGTAAACAAGACCATAAGGTCAAGGCAGCTACTGTACATCATATTTAGCAGTTAATAAAACCATGACTGTAGTTAAAAACATATTATATTCTTGAAAATGGCTAACAGAATGGATTTTAAACATTCTCTCAGAAAGTATGATAACAATCTCATGTAATTAATATGTTATTATCTCAATTTATCCATCCCATTTTGCTTACGAACTGCAAACTATCATGTCATGCTCATAAATATATGCATTTTTGTTTGACAATTAAGATTGTTTTTAAAAAATGAGAACACATCCAGCCAAACCCAGAAATGGAAAATTCTGCAGAAAAATCATCTGTTGCTTCAATAACCAAATGGTTTGAAGAGGCTAAGTATGGTAGGTGGGAAACTTCTATGTTAAAATAAAAGGAATAGACATTATCCATAAAATGCCATGATGAGTTTATGTAGAAATTGATTTGAAGAAATCCAAACCTGGTGAAACCATAAAATCACTGAAAGTATTAAACCAGATAGCATATGATTCGTGAATACCTGCATGGTATACCTGCATGGCGAATACCTGCATTTTAAGAGAATTAAGTCAAAGAATATAGGATGCAAGTTAGTGTTCAAATGTCGAAGCTATTTCGTAGTGAGGTTCTGAAGATATCTAACACATGCTTCAACTGAGGCAAGGAGGGTGTGGGTAATGTGCTCCGAAGTGGGAATTTTCAATGTGATGCTGCTGTTTAAGCTTAGACAAGTGTTTTGCTGTTTATCGTTTTAACTTCCTTGTCTTCCATTTATTTTTTTGTAGCGGTAATAGAGATAATGGCACCTATCTCATTTCATGCCTGGGGATTCAATGAATTAATACTGCTAAAGTACTTAGAAGAGTGTCCAGCTGATAAAGGCATTCACTGGTAGTCATTACCTATCTCACATTTTATTGCCTGTAAGTTCTAGTAGGAAACAATGTCTTGTATCTTTTGAAAGTAGATAGGATGTAAATGTAAAATAAAAAGTAAAGCTTTGAGGTGGTTCAGGGACAATGGATTTATCAAACTGTTGACGTTCCTCCTCCTTTCAACGTGAGCTTTGCTAGTATGCACAATAAAAACAGCTCCCTGTTTTTGCTATTTCTTCTGGGATTTTTCTCAGTGGAAATATGACATTATTGTCATATTGTGTATTAAATCAAAGTGACAGTGAGCATGAAGTATACAGAAGGTCCTTTTAATGTTTTGTCTCTCAAAACACAAATATTGGT